>JAPDPM010000023.1:8610000-8705000 GCA_032173925.1 Heritiera fomes | reverse complement strand
TTGATATTTTTATCATTTCGATAAAAAATAGAATATTTTCAATATGTATCAATGGTTGAAAATGTTTTATCATCATAAAAATAATAAATATTTTCAATTAAATTGAAATTTGACATGCATTACCTACTTGAATAGAGTATAAATATTTATTGGTTAGGTTCCTAAAATAGAATTTGTATAAAAATATATAAAAAAATGTAAAACTAATTAATTTAGTTTTACATCGATAAAGATGGATTCCTTTATATTTATATATATATATATATATATATATATATATATATTATATTTGTTGGTAAGATTTTTGTCCAAATTCATAATGCTGGCAAGCATATCCAAATTTACAAAACACAAATATATTAGGACGTGTATACCACCATAATATTTTTTTTGAGTAAATCTACCACTAGAATATTGAGGATAAAGAAATTAAAAATTGATAGTAAAATATTAACATCAATAACTATATGCCTATATCTAATTTGAAGAAATTATTATTATTAAGATCCTTTAAAAAAAAAAAGGAAGGATAGGGGATATACATTGAAATTATCGAGAAAGATTAAATTTGTAAGAAAATGTCCTTCCATTTATGACAAAACTCAACTATTATTTAAAATAATTTTGCTCTCAAAAATAAAATTATCTAAGTAATCTTTAAGTATGTAATTATTTTGCAACATGCTAGGGTTTGGGTAAAAAAATCACAAAAGTCTCCTATAAATTTCCATGATTCTCCATATCATACATAAGATAGAGAATTGAATAATCTACCATTTACAATATACAATTTAGATCATAATTATAGTGAAAGTGCTCAAAATTATCAAAATAGGTAGAAAGGGTGTAATGATTTTCCTAGGATTATTATATATTTCCTATGGGTTTTTGTTTTGAATTTTTTTTATTGAATATATTATCTTTTGTTAAATTTTTAGCAAGTGGTTTATGCAAAGTGGTGGTAGCTGGTTGGCAAGTGAAAGCCTAGAGAGATTCATTCCTATTTGAAAGAACCTGTTGCAATCCCATAGTTTTCCTTAGCTTTCATTGATAGGTATTGGTTGGAAATCAACTTAGAAAGACAACTAGCAGCCACTTTGAATTTGAACACGAGTTTGTATATGATGCACTGACAGTGTATAGTTTCTATACACTGTCAATGCATCAGAAGTTGACACCTCATCAATAGGTCCTTATGGGCAAATTAAAAAAATTTATTTATATTTGCATATAAGGGCCTATTGATGAGGTGTCAACCTCTGGTACATTGACAGTGTATAAAAACTATACACTGTCAATGCATTATATATAAATCCTTTGAACACGCAAAAAACATCAAATGTTTTTCTTTCTTGGTCAACATCAACACATTAAATTTTTAATATATCATTTTGTTTTTTTTTTTGGGTTACAATATATCATTTTGTTAAACTTGTGAATGAGACACCTCAAAATTAGACAATAAACATGAAATTTACAAACCCTAGCCAAATCTATTGTTAAATGAAAATAAATTACAAGACTTATTCTATTGACAAGTGTCTTTAATTTTGTTGAATTTGGATCAGATTGACCAATAGCTTTCTAAATGAGCCGATGAAGAATGGTCCATCAAAGTTTTCTGATATATAATAAATCATTATAAGGAAGACAATAAACGTAAATTTTGCAAATTCTAATTAAACCTATCGTTAGATGAAATTGAATTACAAGACTTATCTTATTGGCGGGTGTTTTTAATTTTATTAAGTTTGAATCAAATTGATTAACCGTTCTTAAATGAGCAGATGAAAATTGGCCCATCAAAGTTTTCTAATATATGTAATAAGGGTGTATATATATGATGCACTAAAAATGTAAAATTTTTATACACTGTCAATGTATAAGAAGTTGACACATCATCAATATGTAAACTAAAAAGATGTTAAGCCTTTAAAAATAAATACAAATAATTTTTTTTCAATTTACTCATAAGCACTTATTGCATTGGTGATGTGTCAATCTTTTGTGTATTAACAGTATATAGAAACTGTATACCGTCAATGCATCATATATAAATTCATATAATAAATCATTTCAAAGAAAACATAATATCGTACACACACTGGAAGATAATTGATCACACACATAAACAGAACTATATACAAATTAAGATTAGAATAAACATAAATGTACATATGCGCACATATATGATAAAAGAAGAGTTAATGTGTAATTTAGCCCTCAAACTATACCACTTTTTTCACTTTGATACCTAAAGAAAATTTTTTGTCTCTGTCATACATGAACTTTACTTCCGTCAATCACTTTATCCCATAAGTTAATGCCGTTTTAGAAAAAGCTGGCATGACTGGACTGTGCAATTAAATTTTGACACTTGGAGCGCATTGTCAGCATTATTGATTTTTCTTTAAAAATATTTAAAAAATATTTTAAAAACATTTAAAATTAAGTAAAAACATTTAAAAAATTAAAAAATATTTTAAAATATTTTAAATATTTAAAAATATTTAAAAATATATATAAAATATTTAAAAATATTAAAAAATATGTAAAAAAATATCTAAACATATCTAAAAATATTAAGAAAATATTTAAAAAATATAAAAAATATTTAAAATTTTTAAAAATAAGTAAAAAAAATATTTTATAAAATATTTTAAAATATCCAAAAATATTTTTAAAAAATATTTAAAAATATAAAAAATATGTAAAACTATTTAAAAAATATTTCAAATATGTAAAAATTTATAAAAATATGTAAATATATCTAGAAATATTTCAAAATATCTTTAAAAATATTTCAAAATATCTAAAAATACTTAAATATTTTTTAAAAATATTCAAAAATATGTAAAAATATTTAAAAATATTAAAAATACTTAAAAATATGTAGAAATATCTAAAAATATGTAAACATATTTTGAAATATTTCAAAAATATTTAAAATATCTAAAAATAATTTAAAATATTTAAAATATGTAAAAATATTTAAAAATATGTAAAAATATCTAGAAATATTTAAAAATATTAAATATAATCTTCAAGACTAGAATCAAGTTTATTATAATATTATTATGCAAATATAAATGAGTTCATTTGTATCAGTTCATGGAGGGGGAGGTAAGATTGGTTCCAAACACAGTTCATCCAAGCCTAAAAGAAGAAGCTTCTTAATCAACACTGAAAATCATTTCACCATCATCCAAACTCAACAGAATGTTACCCAAAATCATTCATATTACACTACAAATGCAACAATTCAAATTGAAACAGATCAAGAACATTTGAAATTTGATTTCATTCATCATCCATACTCGACTCCTATCTTGAACCTAGGATTGAGAAACAACATAGCCCATTCCTAGCTAAACCTGAAGCCTAAACTAAGATACTCAGCTTAGCAAACACCCATAACCTAGAAGCACTGAATAATAAAAAATCACAGCAATTACAGAAAACAGAAGTAGAGTTTCAAAGGTATTATGGGTTTCGGGTTTTTTGGATTCGTGGCATTTTTGAAAGAATCAAGAGCCATACAGCAGACGAACAATAAGACCAGCGGTGGAGAGCTCAATGGTGGTTAGAAGAAGGCGATTCGACTAAAGAAAGAGAAATTAGGGAAACAGAGCAAAATTAAAGGAGGAAATAAGAAAAGAAAAATGGAAAAGGAGAACGGAAGAATAAAAAAGGGGAAGAAAAGGCAAGAAAAATAATCGAGAAGGAGAGGGCTGATGTGGGAGATAGAAGAAAAAGATGAGAAAGAAAGAAGAAAGGGAAAGAAAAGAAAGAAAAAGAAAATGAAGGAGAGAAAGAAGATCTAATGAATAGGTTTTTTAATATATTTTTATTTTTAATTTTTTATTTACTTGTTAATCTATCGGTGTTCTTGTAAATGTTTTTTTTTTAATTTTTTTGTATATTTTGAAATATTTTTTGATATTTTTAAATATTTTTACTTATTTTTAAAAACATTTAAATTCTTTCAATAATTTTACATATTTTTAAATATTTTTAAACATTTTTTAAAAATATTTCTAAATATTTTTATATATTTCAAGTATTTTTTAATATTTCTAAATAATATTTCTTCTATATTTTAAAATGTTTTTACATAATTTTTAAAAAAATTAAAAAATTTTAAATATTTTTTTAAATATTTAGTAATATTTTTAAATATTTTTCAAATATATTTTTAAAATAGTTTTACATATTTTTAAATATTTTTTACATATTTTAAAATACTTTTAAATATTAAAACCATATTTGAAATATTTTTGCATATTTCAAGTATTTTTTACAAATATTTTTACATATTTTCAAGTATTTTTTTAATATTTTTAAATATTTGTAAGTGTTTTAAATATTTTTCTAATTATTTTTCTAAATATTTTTAATATTTTTTAAATATTTAAAAATATTTCTAAATTCAAAATATCTTTTCAATATTTTTAAGCATTTTTAAATAATTTTAAATATTTTAAGAATTTTTTATATTTTTGAGATATTTTTTATATTTTTTAAATATTTTGAAATATTTCTAAATATTTTTTTTATTTTAAAAATATTTTTAAGTATTTTAAATAAGTTTAAATATTTTTTTAAAATATTTTTCGTATTTTAAAATTTTTAAAAATAGTTTTGTAATATTTTCTAGAGAAAAATAAATAAAGTTGATGTGGCTTAAACGTGTCAAAATCTTATTGGACAATCTAGCCACGTAAGCTTTATGTTAAACGGCATTAAGCTTTGGGGCAAAGTGGTTGACGGAAATGAAGTTTATGTATAAAAGTGACAAAAAAATTTCTTTAAGTACCAAAATGTAAAAAATGATATAGTTCGGAGATTAAATTACACATTAACGCATAAAAGAAAAACCTAACAGCATGTTGTAGGGGACAAGTTTTTTCCAAGAAATATTGGAAAATGTAATTATTGCTGTAACATGCAGGTTTTCAGATAGTATTTAAGCGTAAATTGCGCCCAATGTATTTTGGAGGCAGCTTGTCATTATCATGTACTGAATTTCTGTTTGCCATTAAATTGTACAATGTTTTAAAGTGATAGAATTTCAGACCTAAATCTTGGTTTTGTTTTGGTTGCTTTCACACTTCCCCCTCCTTTTTATGCGTTCTTACCAACTACCACAAATTAGGATTGTCGAGAACATTAACAAAAAAAATATTGATGTAATATTTGTAAATTAAATCAACAATATTGATCTTTTTATAATTAGGGAATAGTGAGATTTGAAGTCGCTTGAATTTAAAATTTTTTTTTACAATATAACACAATTCTTTCTTAATATTATTCGGCCAAGAAGTTACTGACTACAAAGTATTAATTTGATTGCACGGTTTATTTCACAAATTATTATATAATATATACCATAAAAACCTTCTTTCTCCACCATAGGAGAAAAATTAATGAATCTTAATTTTATATAAATCTATATATTTAATTACAATTCGATCCAAGAAATTTGAAAGGTGATTTTGGATTATGCAGGTAATTACATTTGTTTTGGATTATATAGGTAATTAAGACAGCTCTCCTGCATTTGTAAATAATGTTCCTTTTCATTTTAGAAATTGAATTTTTTTTTGTATAATCATAAATATCTTTATCTATTTTACAATTTGAGATTAATTTTGTTCGGGATAAAAGTGGTGAACGGTAAAGCTCTCTAGACAATAACAATTTCAAAATTCGAACCATGTACAAAAACTTAGAGAAAAAGTACATTTCCAGTTATTCAAACTACTTGTTGATTAATTTTAAGAATTGAAATTAAGATAGTAAAATTGACATTTTGAGGTTTTAATTATCACCATATATTAGCAGTTGGAGATGAAAGACGAGTGGATTGATATTAGAGTGGATCATGGGTCGGATAAAATCAAGTCTGATTGATTTTTAAAAATGATGTTCAATGTTTGACCTAACTTGTCCAATTCAAAATGTTCAAAATATTTAAAAAATAATAAAATATTGAATGATTATTACAATATTAATATTTAAAATTAATTATTAAATAATATCACAGATCATATAAAATCTAAGCTTGAAAAATCTAAGCTTAAACTATCAAAGAAAATTATTTTCCATATAATTGAATGGGATGTTTGAGATACCTCTTCTTCTTTATTTAGACATTTTAAATTGTCGAAAACTGAATTCTGATTATCGAAATTAAAAATTTAACACTTGATCAACAAATCGATAAATTCAAGATTCCTATTCTTCTTCTCATTCCATGAAAGTAGCTAGAAAAAGAATTTTTGCCTTCTATGATTTATGATGCTAATGCATAATATGATGTCAGCTTGGTGTAAGCTTAGGTTGTGCTAAGAGACAAAATGGAAGACTTTTCACCTAAAATTTGACACAAGTTAGTGAACCTTTGCATAAGAAAGAGAATTAAAGGGGAACAAGCCACACGAGTGAGTAAAGGATTAAAGAGTGTGACTCCTCAGGTACAAAGCTGACTTTTGTGGGGGTCTTAATCTTGTTAATAACTCATAATATTCAAAGTGAATACACGCGACGCACAAACAAGGTAAAAGCAAATACTACTCACGAACAACCATCAAACACATTGTCTTTTTTGTTTATGGTCCATTTGTTTTTGTCAATTCCCCAAAAATATCTTCCTTCTTGCAACTAATTTTAAAATATATATTTAAATTATGAAACACGTAATTCGATTCGATAATTCTATATTTGTGTTGTATCTATTTCATATCAAATTGTGTAAAATATAAATATTATCATATTATAATTCGTGTCAATGCGTTAAACATCAAATTAATTTTTTAAAATTTATCAAAATTTTTACTTGTATCATTTTTATGTTACATTATCATATTTATGTATAATTACTTTAAAATTTTACGATTTCGAGTCAACCCAAAAAGATATGAGAAGAAATAAACTAAGCATCCACGCGTATATGTTTTTGATTGTGATGGGTAGGTTAACTTCTTTTCTTTCGGTTGCTATAGTATTATAATTTAGCTGGCAGGCTAGACATGATATTGAAAGGGATTTAAAGGTTAATAAAATGAAGCATGTCAAAGCTAACACCATAGAAATATATATCTTCTCTATATATATATATATATATATAATGCATAGTAATTTGATGTGATTGAATCATGCTAAAAAGACTATATATCTGTTTGCTGCTAAGTCATAAGTCTATGGATTCTAACCATTTAACAGTTGTCAACTGATATAATTTTGGCGATTGACTTGTGTAAGGGTTGAAACCAACATGAGCAAATTGAGTGGCTTAGGTGGCCTTAGGGCTTTGATTTAACCACTTGAAATTTCTTTGACACTTAATATTATTGACTCTAGCTCTATTGATTTTTTTTAATAGTTGCATTGATGCGTAGTAATTCAAATGGATGAATTATATATATAATATTGTTATAAATTTTTATTATATAAAAATAGTATTAATAGACTTAATATTTTCTTAAGATGATATTGTAAAATGGTGCTCTCTCGTATCGATCTAATAAATTTAAGATTTTATTCTCAATATATTTTTCACAAATATATCAAAATTTGGTTAACAAGAAAATAAAACTCATTTCTTTACTAATTGAATTAATCTTTGTGAATAAATGATTTTGAATTATAAAAAGATCGAGAGATACAAGATAATGATCATGACCACTCGTTTTATAATCAAATCTATTTATGTATATTGAGATTTAATTTGAGATTTTCAAATTCAAACTACAAAAACATGGGCATCATCATTCATTGAATCAAAATCCCAAGTCAAATTTAATAATTATCTTATTCATATACATGTATATACACACACATTATCTCTAAGAATTTGTTGCCAATTTGTATATGTATATTTTAATTTGCTTTGGTTGTCATAAAATACTATAATATCGCCGTTACACCCCACTCATGATTCATATTTCCTACAAAAACCAACTAAGATTTCCACTTTGATCAATTGGACTGCAGCAATCCGTATAATAGCCAAAAGACCATTTGCCAACTTCAAAAAGCTGTTGGCTCTCCCAAAAAGACAAGAGATTATGGTTAGAAATGTTTAACAACTGGAAATAATAATTCAACCGAATTATTTATTATATAATATACAAAAAAAAAAGCAAGATCCCCTAGTTTGTTATTCTAGTAACATCTATTAATTTATTTAATTAAAGGAAACATAGTCTACTGTTTATGTTTTAATTTGTTGCTGTTCAAGATACTCTGCATTCTCATTTATTAGAAGATAATATTTTATATAATGTCAGAAGTCTACACATTGTTTAATTAATCAACCAAATGTTTATATAATCCCACCTTTGTTACTTGTCCGAATTTTAATCATCCTTACCAACTCCCCAAAGCTATTTATAATCTTTCATCATTTAGGCTAAAACACTTTCAATTTAGGGTTTTATTTAGAGCACTATAATTTTAGTTTATTTTGATATATATATATATATATATATATATATATATATATATATATATATATATATATATATGAACTCAATAAGATATCTACAATCAAATTAATAAACATATGCTCGAGAATTTTAATTATTAACTTAAATGGTCATATAAATGTGAAAATTCTGCAAATTTAATATTTGAATTTTAAGACTTATATTTTTTTTTCTTTCCTCAATTCAAGGACTTTTATTTTGCAAAAGAAACAAATCATTAATGCTCTTCTTTATTGTTGATAAAAATACTGTTGGGAGGGCTTTATCGTTACCGCTCTCAGTCCGAACAAGATTAATCTTAGACCGTAAAATAGATAAAAATACTTGTACTTACATAAAAATATACTACGTATTATTCCTACCAAGAGTAGACATCTCAAAAATTAAAATTTAAAGTTTTTTTTCTAGTACATTTTTATTAAGAGTTATAATCATAATCAGCATATTATATTCCTTGAACTGACAATTATAAAAATCACTTTACTCAAATTATGTAAACTAATAAATAATTAGAACTAACTAAACTAATTAGCAAATAGCTAAACTAAATTCAAACTCATACATAAAAAGACTTAAACTTTAAAGCTTAAAATCTTGATGTCTTTTTTTTTATCATTAAGCAAAAGTTTCGTTGATATTAAAATTTAAAGTTTTATTTTGAAAGTATTAACTTCAAATTTTAAAATAAGTAAAATGACATTTATGAAAGAGACGTTGTTATTTTTTTATAAAGCAACCTAATACATCATATATGGAAATAAAATCAACTATGAAACTACTATTCTCTTAGACTACTACTAGTAGTTTACTTTTATTTAAAATAAGAAACAAGTTTTAAAAATGCAAGATTCAAAGAGTTGTGCCTTAAACGACTATCTCTCTTTTCATTGACTTTGATAGAAGTCTCTTGGGGTTTGAAAATTGTACTTTCAATTTCAACCATGAAAAATTTTAAAATATTAAGGTCATAATCTTTCAAAGGTAAGATGATGAGTGAATAAACAAATTGACTAGTGGACATGTGTCTTGTCAGCCAATTAGCCATCCCACCTGGTGGGGTTGACATGGATCTTGACCCTCTTTGATGAAACATTCCTTTAGCTAGCTAGCTAGCTACTAGTCTTATTTATTTTAATCTTTCTTTCTTTTCTATTGAATTGAATTTTCTTTTAGTCATTTAGATTGGCCCCCACCTTTGATAAACCTTGTTATATAATCCAACAATATTTCAATACTTGGGTTGAATGTGTTTCATTGCTTGTCCTCTTATACTTTTCTCTTTGGAAAAACTTTTTTTTTGCTTTTCCTTTGGTCGGTTTCTATTATAATTCCTCTTTGTCCTTGGTTTCTTTGAGGTTATAAATATTTTGGAGAATAGTTGTAAAATAAGATCCGAAACCCTAACTTTCACATAGATGCTTTTTGAAAAATTAGAAGAAAAAATTGAAACCCTACGTTTCTTTTTCCATATGACATTCATTGTGTCAATGTTACTGCTCTCTGACAAATCAAATATTTTATTAGTTTTCTATTTGAATAATAAGAATTTTGACTTTCGAATCATATTTTTTAAAAAGAATCATACATAAGTTATTAAATCAAATATTCAAACAATATGTTTATTAATTCATGTCATGCTACACTATTGGACTTAAATGAAAATTACATTCTTAGTTATGGGGTCAAAAGCATTTTCTTGTGTCTTTCCCATGTAATTGAAATGACAATTATTCAATTATTGAGTTTAACATTTTCCCTCATTGTCTCTTCTAAAACCTTGGGAGACAATGAATAAGGCAAGAGATATCTTTTCAAAACTCCCCTGAAGTACCATCATTTGGCAGTTGGAACTTAGGAGGAATATCAGTGATTGCTGCGAAATTGCTTGGAAGAATCAACAGTCCTAGCAGATTATTGTGGGCGTTAAGGCACATGGGTCAGTTTCCAGGCCAGCAGCTTGACAGCATGACCTCATATTTGCATCAATAAAAAGAAACCCATATAGTTTTTTCATCTTATATTATATATAAAAGAGAACCATTGCTTTATCATTGCTCTTTTATTATAAATAAACCTTCTGATTAAAGTTTTTTTGAAGAGTTTTAAAAGAGTAGGACCATGGGGAGCCTAGAAAAGTTAGCAAGTTAAGGGTGTTTTTTAAAGGGTTCATGATGGAAATATGAAGAGGAGTGATTGGTTGGACCTACTTCCTACATTCCAATTCTTCTCTTTTCATGATTGATGTTTAGGGCTTCGGACCATCCCCCATTTTTCTGTTTAGATCCATATTTGTTAAGGGATAACCTCAAATTCATTAGCACATAAAGGTTAAAAATGAGAATTGCACTATTTAGTCATAATGTATCTAAATATTTGATTTCAAGCTAAAAGCATAAATTTATTTTCAAGTTCAAAACCCTTCACTCGAATCTAAAAAAATGGTAACAAATCATAGTTTTTACCGGCTCCGTTAAGTTTTAAGAGCAACTTTGATTTTTGACTCAAATGATCGTGTCATCATTTCTAAGACAAGAGAATTATGTATTTCCAAGACAAGAGAGTTTTGCAAGTTTGAGATTCGATTTTCAACAACTATATTTTTCAATTCTCATATAAAAAACCTCCATTGTATAGATATAAAAGTTAACCTAAGAGCACATGAGATTTGCAATGTCTAAGGCCCAATCATAGCCCGTATAATATCCTAACAAAAGTTTAGTAGTATTTGCTAATTGCTAGGAATCAACTCATCTACATTCAACAATGAGATTGGACATCGGCCTACAAATCCACAATGGATACAATTAGAGGCTCATTTAGCAATGATTGGGGCTTATCTACATATATTGGGTCATGGCCTACAATGGTGACAATTAGAGGCTTCTTTAGCAATGATTTGGGCTTATGTACATTATTTTTGGGTCATTGGCCTACAATGGTTACAATTATAGGCCGATTTTGCAATGCCATTGGCTTGTTTCAGCACCCTTTGGTCCATGTTCTCTATGAACTTTAGCCCACAATGGTTACAATTTTAGCCCATTTTTCAATACTATGAGCTTTAATCAATGATCCAAAACATTCTCAACAAATTGGCCCAATTTGTGACCAAAATGGTTGCTAATTCGGTGCTCTGGCGACGAAAGGAGGGTAATTAAAAAAGCTGCAAAGAAAAAGAAACATGCTCTTATCAGGTCAGCCATGGATCTTCTCTGCAAAGCCTACTCCAACGATTCAGACGATGAACCCGAACCCGAACTTGAATCCAAACCCAAACCTGTAAAGCATCAGCACCTTCCTTTCCGCCCTTCGAAACGGCCCAAACCCGAATACCCGTTTCCTACTGTGGATCTTCAGAAGAGGGAAGAAGCTCCGGTTCCCGGTAGATACATATCCAAGAGAGAGCGAGCACTTTCCGTTTCGGTTCCTAAGGCTACTGAACCGAACTCGAATCACCAGGATTTTCATTTCACCACTCAGCCAGGTACTTCTTGGTTTTCCCAGCTTTTAGTTGCTCTTCTTTTGGTTTCTGTTTGATTTTCGGGTTTAAAGTTACAGTTTTTATGATTATTATTTAGTTGAAAACTAAGTAAATAGAGGGAATGTGTAGTCTTGTAACTGATGAAATGGTTAGTGTTTACAATTAGAAGCTCAATTTAACTTTTTTTTTTTCAATTGAGTGAAGAAATTGTGGATTGAATTGGTGATAACCCATTTCTGAAAATGCTTGAGGAGAAACTCTGTGTGGCAAAAAAAAGTTAGAAATTTTCATGTAAAGTTGATTGTTGATATTACCTTTAGGAAAGGAAGAGGCTGAGACTCAATTGCCTTAAACTCTTTTCTATTGATTATATAATTCGATAATCTTATTCAAAGACTAATGCTTTTTGTCTTTTTGTTGTTGCATGTGTGATATGTCATATGTCCATTGTCTTTTTGATGGATCTTAATTAAGGGTTTTTTATTTTTTATTCTGGCACTAGTGATAATTCTTTCTAATCTATTCTATGGTTTGATTTAGAATTGCTTGTACAATTTGAAGACTGAAACTTCAAAAAGGGTCAGGGAAGTGAAATGCAAATTGATATGGACCCTTGAATGATAGAAAGGATTTTGTTCTGGGGATTGGCACCTCTGATGGAGGCTCTAGTCAAATCAGAGAGAGAGAGAGAGAGAGAGATGCATTTTATGTACATAACTGCATATCTTTATCTTTGAGTGTTTATGGTGTCTAATCGAAGGACAAGAACAAAAATTGATATAAGCCTTTGAATTATTGGAGAAGTATTCAATAAGTTCCAAATATTTAGCAAGCTTATTGATTGTTATGAGTATCACCATTTGGAGGGAAAAGAAAAAAATAAGAAAAAAACTGGATATTTCTTTATAGCTAAAATGAAATGTCAACAGCTCACAAAAATCATCAATCAAAGCAAATGTATCCGTGCTTGGTTCCTTATCATGGTCGTGTGAAAGGGGGAAGTCAGATCAGAATAATTAAGAGTGCTTACTGTTTACTATAGTTCTATGGAGTAATGCAATTAACACTAAGGATATTATGCTAAGTTGCTTAATCATAAGCTGTCATAGAAGCTTGTCTCTTTGCCATCTTTGCCAGCTGATGCATAAATTCTTGTTCTCAGTTTTGGGAAGTATTTCAGATTTGGATATACCACGTGATGTTCTCTCATTAATGCGGCATAAACCAAAGGGCCATACACAACAAAGTCAAATTCCTGAAAAGCTGTCCATAGCTCTGCTTGGCCATGGAAAAGCTGTTAATGCTGTTCATTGGTCACCAACTCATGGTATGCTCTTATTTTTTAAAACTGTTGACTTTGTATTTTAATCTCTTCAGTTGTAAGGATGTTGTATTAGTGCATTTTTTTTATCGGTCCGAACTTCTGAGTGCCACTTTAACTCTAGTTTCAGTTCATGCATCATTCTTATTGCATTTGCACTGGCCTTATTGATCTGTTCATTGTAGTTAGTTTACAGCTCATCTACTTGCTTCTGCTGGGATGGATCAAACAATCTGCATATGGAATGTATGGAGCACAGATCAGAAGAAAGCTCGTGTGTTTGGCTTTCATAACGCAGCTGTGAAAGATGTTAAGTGGTCAAAGCAGGGGCTATTTGTGCTGTCTTGTGGGTATGACTGCTCATCAAGGTTGATTGATGTTGAAAGGGGACTTGAGATGCAGAATTTTATAGAGGATCAGGTTGTTGGAGTTATCAAATTCCATCCAGATAACTCAAACCTATTCCTTTCTGGGGGATCAAAGGGCAGAATCAGGTTGTGGGATGTCCGAACTGGCAAGGTAGTGCATGAATACATTCGAGGTCTGGGTCCTATTCTTGATGTTGAATTCACCATTGACGGGAAGCAATTTGTGTCTTCAAGTGATGTTTCTGGTGGTAATGTCAGTGAAAATTCTATTATTGTTTGGGACATCTCAAGGCAGGTTCCGCTGTCTAATCAGGTTAGAGACACCTTTCAACATTATTTAGTCTCCATAACTGAGATTTTTATGGCAGAGCTATTTCCACCTCATATTGCCTCCTCTTAGTCTCATTTACAATTCTCCTTTGTTTTCGTAAAAGTTAGCATGTGGCTACTTCCCACCTAATTTTGCTATAATGCATTTGCTTTCTATTATGGTGTTTAACAAATCACAATGAGTAGATACTTTAAAATACATTTTAAATGAGGTTTTTTTTTTGCGTGAAATGAAACACAATTCTTCCATATTAACTTTTGTTTCATCTCACAATTGATTTTGTTTTTGTTTTCAATTAGAACTGTATGTACATAGCTATAGTCATGTCATAAGTCTCTAATATGTTATTGGCAACACTTATGTTATTGAACCTTAATAAGAAATTTCAACAATCTTTTAAAAAGCAGTAGCACGACAAGTGGTGATTCATACTCATCTGTTACCATGTAGTCAAGTTATTGGATCGTACTATTTTGGGAGTTGTCATTTCATCATATGTTAGTATCTAGGTCATACCCTTTTTTTTTCTTTTTTTTTTTTTTGCATCTCAAACTTCCTCGATTTTGTTTCTGATCAATGCTTTAAGGAGAACAGTGTAAGCATCTTCTGACTCAGTCAAGGGAGGCTGCTAGCCGGCCCTTATGTCTGCTATGCTTTGCCCTAAGCTTTAACCTGCATAGCACTTCTAGTTTAGCTTTATTGGTCTTTAAAAATTTCTCGGCACAAATCATCAAAAGCCTCCGTATAAATCAAATGAAAAGGAAGAATTCTATTTTAGCTAGAGTTATCCTTAAGCTATTGAACAGAGATGCATAGGCACAGCTTGGAAAACCTATGCACAAACTTTAAATTAGTATCTCTATAGGCCATGACAAATGAAAAGTTTATTTGTTGACTTGGCACTCAGCTTTGCTCTCCAAATTGACAGTTCTTACGAAAGTTGTTTGAATACTGCCTCTTGAGTTATATCAACTTGCATCAGGTTTCATTCGTTGCATGCCTTTGGAGTTTGACATTAGTCCTGTCATTAAAACACTTATGCATGCACAAAAGTATTGCTTTTTGTATGGTAGAGAAAAGATGCATAATCAACATAATTTTTGCTTTTTGTATGGAAGAGAAAAGATGCATAATCAATCAGCTAAGATTGATTTTATTGCCCTTTCAAATGTAAAAGGAGATGGATAAAATATCCATCTTTAGCCTTTTGTTATGTATATGCCCCAGTCATATCTTTTTCATGTGGCCAATCATATCTTTTCTTCTGGCCTCTTGACATGGATATTGCAACTCAAGACAAGCATGATAAGATATTTGGACAAAGTTTTAACCTATGAATACTGCTTAGACAATAGACCTAGATGCTATTGTCTTGTCTTAGTTCAAGAGCATTTAGAATAGGGTAAATTACGTAAATATATGTTGTTTATTTGCCCCTTGATGTTTAAATTTTTTATACTTACTACTTTGAGATTTGTTTTCATTTCAGTTTGCCCAAACAGTGACTTTTTTCATTCGTTTATTTTTTTCATTTATTTTTTTATATTATCTTCTTCAACATTTTAGGCTTTTTCTTTATTTTTTATATTATCTTATTCAACATTTTAAGGTTTTTCTTTATTTTTTTTATTATCTTCTTCAACATTTTAGGGTTTTGCTGTCTCTAAAACTTAGAAAAATACCACATGACTGACTGGCCTTCAAAATTTTCAGAATCCGATAGTCAATTGCTACATTGACCGCTGGCTGCAGCGATTGGCTTCTAAAATACATCGAATTTTCGTCTCCTTCTCCTCTTTCTACTCTTTAGGTTAGTTTTTCTTAAAAAAAAAAAATCCTAATTTTCCTAGATCTACTCCCAAAGTAGCGGCCTTTAACTTCTCAAAAACTCAACTCTGTGGCTTAAAAACCAATTCTCTTCCAATATGTTGTTCTACTCTTGATAGCTTACATCACTTTCTAGTTTCAAGACCACAAACTATATGAAGAGCCCAAAAAACCTATAAAGTGTTTTTCTCGGTTTTTTTGGTTTTTTGCTACCTATGGGTTATTTTATTTTATTTTTTTTTGTGGATAGCATTTTTTGGGCTTAGGGAGAGAAAAAATGTACTTTTTTGGTTTAGAGAGAAAAAATGAGTAAAATGTTGAAAAAAAAATAAAAAATAAATTAAAGAAAATGGAACATAATAACAGTTTGAGGCAAACTGGCAGCAAAACAAATCAAGTCTCAATTTTTAAACATTAGAGAGCAAATTAAGAACGTGTTAAATAACACAGAACATTCATCCAATTCACCTTTTAGAATATAGGAAGTAGAGTTGTATTTGGAATATTAATGAGTAAATATAACTTGACAACTTCATTGTTCTGCTCCATCTTCTTTGGTAATGCTCATGTTTTCTCTGTGTCAGGTTTATGCAGAAGCCTACACTTGTCCTTGTGTTAGGTACCATCCATTTGATCCCTACTTTGTGGCGCAATCAAATGGAAATTATATTGCCATTTTCTCTTCAAGTCCTCCCTTCAAGCTAGACAAGTACAAAAGGTATGAAAGTCATGCAGTGTCGGGATTTCCTGTTAAGTGCAATTTCAGCTTGGATGGGGAGAAGCTTGTCTCTGGTTCCTCAGATGGTTCTATTTACTTCTACAACTCCCGATCATCGGTGCTTGTCAAGAAAATCAAGGCATACCAGCAGGCATGTGTAGATGTCGTTTTCCATCCCATCTTGTCTAATGTAATTGCTTCATGCAGCTGGAATGGAGATGTTTCAGTGTTCGAGTGAGACAGCTTGTTTATCCTTAGTCTTAGGCAGTGGTGTAAACAAATCAAGTTACTTATAAGCTACTCAAGTTCATCTCAATGATTATTTGAGTTAGATTCGTTTTATATTTTACTGTTAATTTATTATTTTATTTTCATAATAGATGATTCAAAAATGACAAATTTAATTTAACGAGTTGAATTTGAACACTTTGAATATATTGTCAAGTAAAACTTGAGTTTTAAAAATTAAATCCGATTTGAGTTTCAATTTTTCGAATCGAGTTAGTCTAAAAGTGGATTTCTATTTGGTTTATTTGCACTTGTCGAGACAAGCAAAAGAATCTTAGAAAATACAAAGATGTAATAAACAATATCTTTCTTTTCTTACCTAATGTGTGTGAAAAGCATGAGGAACAGAATCGAAATCATTGACAATTACAAGATTTGTATTCTGGTAACATTTTTGGTGGATCATTCTAACATAATCTTACAATTTTTTTTCTTATAAACCCTAACCAAGAAAACAGGCCGGGCTTGATCCAGCCACAGCACTTTCTAAAGCAGAGAGATCTCATTCTCCATGGTTATTCTAGCAGACTATGGTTACTTTCTCATGTATGATTTTAATTTGTTAGTATGGTCTAAGGATGAACCATCTCTAGTATCAGCTTGTGGTATCAGTACGGGAAGTTATCTTACCATCTGTAAACTCAATTCATGCAACACATGATGTTTCAGTTTTCTGAAATGAAACTCTCACCTGACATTTGAAGGTTTGGATTCGATTCAATTCAATTCAAAGTTCATATCAAACGTTTTTTTCGATAAAGGAAAGAGCACTCCTGCCAAAACATGGGATTTTCAACTTTTCACTTTTCGATTAAAGAAAAGAGACAAAAAGCAAAGAGAAAGAGAAAGAGAAAGAGAAAGAGAAAGATGAAAAGCAAGGTAGCAACATCCTTGAAGTTGTGGAAAATTGCTGCTTAATGTGGCTGTCTGGCAGTGGTGTAGCTTTTATTCAGTGTCTAGATACCACTAACCTATACCTACCATCATACAACAGATATAATTCATTGAACAGTTGATGGTTGTGGGGGCGTAATCAAAGCCATGCCTGTGTTCATCCACCTCCCTTGCATGAGAAAGAAATGGGAGAATGGAAAGAGAAGGAAGAAAGGAAAGGGGGGCCAAAGGCCAAAAAGAACACTTAAACAAAAGACATAATCATTCAATTCCCTTTCCAATTTCTTCATGGGTTCAATTGCAAAGAGAGGGGGACAAATCACACCATCTCCCTTTTTAGATGCATTTGCAACATGGTTCCAATGAAACCCTAACACCACCTTGCCAAAACACGAACCAGATGTCAAAAAAAGAAATTAAAAAATATGAAAAAAATCCCAAACATGCTTACATCTCCATTTTCCTAAGCACTATCTAGACAAACCAACATTGCTTCCTAAACATGCATGGTCCACAAGGCACAAACTACCTCTTAGAATTGTGTATTTTGGCAAAAAATAAAGAAACCCAATTATAATCTTATGCTAGAATTTCTCGATAACCCATTCAAGTGAGGAACACAGTCATGCAGCCTATCTGCCAATGTGCTTGATATACACATTGTTTTTTCAACTTTCCATATGAATATGTTCCCCACCTTAACTGGTCTCCAAACCCTTTGTTATCTACTCACTCTAAATCTAAAATCCCTTTCACTTGTCCCAAAATACAATTGAAAAATTGAATCCATGGGAAGAAAAAGAATGGACCAAGTAAAAGAGGCTAAGGGTGATGGCTGATGAAGGTTGTTTGAGTTATGCCCCTAGCTATTGCAAATGACTTCAATCATCATCTAAAGGTGATTTACTTTTTATTGTTTGCTCTTTGCGTACTCGTGGTCAAGCTGGCGTTCGCTCACTGAGGGAGCCCTTCGGCTAACCTAACTGAAGACAACAAACTATGACGAGCTGAAAGGTTTTACCTAAGCAAATTGATCTGTCTAGGATTGGACATTAACTCCCCTACATAGCTCTTCCTCTCTTCAATATATATCTAAATTGACATAATTTCACAAATCGAGAATTGAGCTTTTAGTGTAAAAAAAAATGCAAGAATTCAAGTTTGAATTTGGCATATGCAAAACTCGAGCTCTTACTTTTCGAGAATTTGAAAATAATCGATCATTTGACAAAAAATTGTTACTTTGGAATCATGCAACATTAAAAATAAAAACTAATCAATTATCTCATTTCTTAGCTTTTGCTAAATTTAGGTTAGAATTCTATGTTTTTCTTATCTTCTTGCCCATGCCATCCCTATTTGAATCCATCTTGTGAAGTTTTTTTTTTTTAGTTTAAATTAATGTTTATCCTCTCCTACATGCTAGCCCATAATCAAAATGTTTTGTCCCTTAAGTCTTCCAATCCAAGCCCTAAAAAGTGAGCCGACAAACTCATATTATTCAGACTACCATGTGATTTGTGGCCACAACCAAGTCACCCATTTGGTTGGTTCTTCCTTTTTCTTGGCTTGGAAAAAGAAAATCAAATAAATAAATAAACCCTTTTGCTTAATAAAAAAACATTAATTTAACAAATTTGTCAAACCACCAATCATGTTTTTCCCTTAAATCCTCATTCTTCTTAATTTTCCTATTTACGAAGCATTCCTTATTAAGATCTTTCGTTGTAGGCCATCTACACATTCAACAAAGTGCTGGCACTTTATTTATATTTTATCCCTAGATTTATTTATATTAATTAATATTGTTTTTTATTCATGTTGTAGTATCCAGCACAAACATGATTATAATCCTATAAGCCCTCAATTAAATAAGAATTCTTCATGGTAATCATATTAGTAAAAAGCTATTGAACAAGATGTTTAATCAGTGTCACCAGTTAGCTAGAGTCCAAGTTGCTTTAGATTCTGTGCTGCCATTACTATACTTTTAATTCAGAAGAAAGATTTCATCATTTCAGCTTTTTGATTGGGAAACCTTTTTCTTTCTTATAATATTATATATTTTCAAACAGTGATATGTTTATTCTTCTATCTATGTCTTGCCATGTTGCATGAACTTCTAGTCAACTAGATTTAACCCTAATACTGTTGGCTTTGCATTTAACACATATAAAATAGTTTGCAAAGTTGAATTTTCGAGTAAACATTAGAACTGTTCTCTAGCAGACAGAATCATTACTTACAGTGATGTTCAATGAGGGAAAAAATTGTTCTTTCTTAACATATTACCATATATGTATATATGATAATAAATTTACCTAATCTAAAAAAATTTGATAACAACGCGGTATATAAGTCGTAATGTTTCTTATCGTTGATAGATAATTATCCGAAGTCATACAATGAATATAATAATTCTAACTTCATAAATAAATTTTGATTTATACAAATTATTTCTGGTTCGAGCAACAGATGAATCTAATTAGGGTTTGTACATCAACTTTCTAAACCTATAACGCAAAATGAAAGCACTAAGCAATTTCATAATTAGGTTGTCTTTCTCCCCAAAAAGTTAAAGTTTGATACTTAACATGTTTCAAACTAATCATTATGTAACCTTAAACTCTTGTCCTAAAAATGTCCCTAAACTCGTCCTAAAAGTGAGAGTTTAGGGCAGTGACACAATCTCTTATTGTTAGGAACTTGTTCATTTACATCACTAATGATTCTAGATATTCTTCTACCATGTGTCTATATATAGCTAGCAGAATTGACTTATAATAGAAGCATGAACAGTGTCCTTAATTTTTGGGGCACTTGACCGACATTGCATGAACAGTCGGTGGATAAAGACCTTGTACCAGCCAACCTCCATTATCACTAGCTACTCCATTTTTTTTCTAAGCCAAGATATTATATTGATAATCAATTTTAAGGGGATAAAATAGAGATTCAAGCCTGAAAAGGACCAGCAACAACAATACAGGGAATGCAATTGAAGACAGACAGACACCTAGGCTTAACAAACTGCAGACAACTGAACCAATAAAACCAGAAACAAATAAACATGAACAAAACAGAACCCCTACCAACCTATGTCTTTGCTTGAGCATCCGGCATCCTATTTGCTTCTCTGCATATGTTTATCATCCTTCCTATTCCACTGAAAAGATTTGTTGAGAAAGTCTTACAAGCAACGCACGAAGGTTTAACAACTCATAATGGGTAAAACTACAAGAATGTAATTAAATTAAGTCGAAACGATCTAATATCAAGTTTGAGCACGATTTGAGACAAAAATTTAAAGTTTGAAGTTCGGTTTAAACTCAATGGAGTTTAGTTTTTGTAAGTCGAGCTTGATAAAATATTCGTCCCACTCGAGTTTAATTCCATAAGCTTAACTTGATATGAACTCGTTAAGTTGATTTTATCATTTTAAAATCATATATTAAGAAAAAAAATGATAAATTAATAATAAAATATAAAAATATATATTAAAAAAATTGATTAGACTTGCAAATTATTCGAATCAAGCATTAAAATACTCAAACTCAATTCAATTTTTTATTTGAATAGTTTAAGTTTGAGTTTAATTCGAAATAAATAAATTAAACTTGAGTAATTATAAAGTCAAATTCAAACAGTTTACCAATAATTTAACTCGTATATAGTGCTAGGTAAAAGATCACTATCTTTGAAAATGAATAGACGGGAAACGAAAAAGATAAAAGAAGACATCCTCTCCCAAAAGGATAAAGTTATTGAACAAACATTTTTTAATGTTAGGGGGACTATACTCGAAAGTCGTGCACTTAGATAAGGACTTCACTTCTTCATGCCAATACATGATATCTAGGAGTTTGGATTTTCCCTTGTTGGCAATCAACATCATAAATTTTTTCGACTAGACTTTTGTTATAAAATTTTAAAACGATATATAGTGCATTAAATATAAATTCATTATTATTAGGTCGATGATAATGTCAATTTTTTTGGAATGGTTATTTCAAAAGTAAAAATCATGTAAAGATGCCTTCTTTTATACATGCAACTTTGTGATAGTGGGGTTTTGATAGTTTCTTTTGGAGAGTGAAAACTCGATGGTGATTTTCACTTTTGTAGTATAATGGTGTTGTGAGTCATCGACCTTGTGGTTGTGCATGAAGTGGAGAACATGGCTTTGCCGTATTATCCATAAAAGATTTTCCTTTTGGGATCGTAAGGACACGTCCGGATCTTGGTACTAATGCAAGTACCACCATTATTCGTAGCAATACAATGCCATTTCCAATTTCCATCTTCCTACATATGATGATGGAATTTTGCATTTGTCGGCAAGCTACGTGTGTGTCGGTAAGAATTTTTGTTGCAAAAGTTTAGAAAAAAAAATAATAAAAGGGGGAAGAAAGCACCATAAAGATGGAAACATGAAGCCATGTCCATTGAACCTTACCATGCATGAATTTGTTTCCCAACTCATCAATCTCTTTAGGGTACGAACATTTAAGGGAGAGATGTACTTATGGTTCCTTTTATGGAAACTCTAATCTAATAGGGTTATGTTAATTCATTGAATATCATACTCCACATGTCATTAATCACCAATGATCTAGTCACCTAATTGTTCCTCTTTCCTTGTAAAGTGCTAAAGTTAAAAGTTTGATTATGCTATGTAATATAGGATAAAGAAGATTCATGGTCTTTTAAGAACTTAGATTTCACCTAATTATTGTTATCTCTATGCAAAGATGGTTCATACCATGGCTTAACTCCCTTGCTTTTTTGGAGGTATCTAGCTTTAAGAAAGGGAGAATGTAGGTGCTAATGAGTTCTGATCGAACTTCAGACTTGTAAAACTTTCACTTTACATCTTGAATTTTTATCTAAATGTACAATAAAAGAGCATTTGGTTCATGGACGCTAGGATTCCCCCTCGAAATATTACTAATTACTTTGCCATACATTAAGAATACATACATACATATATATGTATGTATATATATATATATATATATATATATATATATTGACAATACATTTTACTCAACTAGATAAAGAGGCAAACAAAAATTATTGCTTTAAACTAGAAATGATCATAACTTCAATTCTCATTAGAAATGATAGGAGCTTTTTCACTTTACCACATTCTCAGGCTCCACTCTATTTCACCTACATTGCAACTGTAAACTCCAATTCTAAAAGGCCTTTCAATAATGTCTGGATGTACGGTCCAATAGAGTTCTATTTTCTAGCCACTTTCCCCGACAAAAGATATGTGGATAAACCAAAAGAGAAGAAGAAAAGAAACAAAGCAAGAGGAAGATGAACAGTACTAGTACTAATCACAATTTGCCAAATAAATTTGGTAATTAATCCAAGTTTTCCTTCTTCTTCTTAGAGCAATGAGAATGTTATGTAGAAATGCATTTGGACAATTAGATAGGCAATATTGATTATTGCATGCATGAATTTAGTACATGTAGGGACATTGAAGTTTTGAGATGACACGCAAACTGTGAAAGGCTTGCCTTGAGAGATGCCATTGTCATTGTTTTGTTACTGCTTTTAGCATGTTTTCATTAAAACCCTAATAATTTTGCTACTTGACTCTGTAATTGTCGTTCTCAAGAAGATAAAAAGGAATACGTACTACAGAAAATAATTCTGCAAGGTGGGGCAGGCAGCCAAAATTGATGAACAAGTTTTGGATGGTCTTGAACTCCATCATTGCTTGAATTGGGAGCTGAGCTTTTTCTTCCTATGGTGCAATTCTAAAGCCTAAAATATTTCCATGTAACACTATGATTTCATCTCAGATGACAAAAAGTTATTATTTTTGAAGTAAAATCGTAATCATAAATAAATGTATATATATCATCTCGTAAGATATGAATATACAAAAAATTAATCGTCTTAAGTTCAAGTCGGTCACTTTCTTTCTCTATCTTCAAACCCTAGCAATCTCGTTATCTTAAAGCTATGATTAAGTAATATTACATTGATATAAAAAGAAGTGAAACTACACAAGCGCCAAAGCCCTTTTGAAATGTCAAGGGAAGGAAACTATGATACGTCCTTAAAGTTGCATGTGATTAGCCAATAGTTTAACATTAACCTTGGATTTTGAATCTTGTCGACAGCCAATTAACATCAACTAATGCCTCGATTTGTACTTTGCTTAATCATGGTAATTAACAAATCTAACTCAAAAAAGAAAAGAAGAAATTGTATGTCCACGTTGAGGCACAAGATCCTGCCTTAGCGATGCAGTGATGATTCTTCCCTTTATGGATCTGATAAATCTGTCTCCTCCGTTGTTTCTGAACTGTCAAATGGCAGCAACTCCCTCCCTTTTCCCATGACCTTGATGCATGGCGACATGATATTAAGGACCACATTATTGGTTTCCTAAACCCAATTATGCATTAAAGCTTTGGTTTTAAAACAAAATATCAGATATTTTATGTGTTGTTGGGCTGGAATTTGCAGATAAAATTCACTGTGAACATTCACTACCCCACATATTTTGAAACTATGATTGATCAAATCTCAAGTAATGTGGGTAGACACACACACCCCTTTTAGAAACTTAATTTCAGGTGATATTCTATGTGATTTTGTGGTTTAATATCATGTATCTTTGATAATTATTAATTAATCAACTACATGCATGCATGAAATAATGTTTAATGAGCTTTATAAGATGTAATTTGGACGATTTAACCAATCTTAATCGTTATAATTCTCATAATAATTATGAATGAATATCCTTTATCATTTAATGTATATATATAGTCTATATTTTTATTTACTAATTAATAAAAGTATCCGGACCTAAAATAGTTTTTGTTGTTGGTGTGCATATAACTTAATCATACTTATCCGGATCACCACAATAAAATTAAACAATTTATGAATTTAACCTTACTTAAAGAACTAATACTTGATTTAATGGTTATTATCTTCCTTACAAACTTACAATATGTACACCAAAATTTTTTTAATCTTGTTTATTAAAAAAAATTAGAAGTTAATGTAATATTACAATTAATGTTACAATCAATTGTAATCAATTGTAATATTACAGTTGACTTAGACTAATTGACGACGATAATGTTAACGTAATATTACAATTAATGTTATAATCAATTGTAATATTACAGTTGCCTTAGACTAATTGATTACAATTGACTAATTGATTATGATTGATTTTAGGACTTAATTATAGGGTTGATTATGATTTTATTTCCTGATTATATTTCCTTTATTGTCATATTCTATTGCCTATATAAAGGCCTTTAACCTTCTTGTAACGCAGACTTCATAAATACAATTCTTTCTTTCATTCGATCTTTTTCTTTATCTCTTTCTTTTATAATCTCTTTCTTTACATGGTATCTGAGCAAATTTTTTGTTCATCCCGAAGGTGAATCATCTTGGGATAACTCGTTTTTTTTCTATTTTTCAATTCCATTTTTTTTTCAAAACTGAATCATCTAGAAAAGATGATAAGTACTCAAAGAGAAACCGCGCAACCAATCTCAATCATTCTTGATGGGCATAACTACAATCGATGGGCTTCAACTATGCGCAGTTATTTAAGGGGATGAAATTATAACTTGTTGTCACCGAAGAACATAGAGCACCAGTCAAACAAATAGAAGAATCGGATGAGAAGTACGCAGATCGACTTAAGGAATGGGAAAGTAAGAACTATCAGATCCTTACATGGTTCACCAACACTACTGTTCCTTCTATCAATGTACATTTTGGACGCTTTGATCTTGCTAAGGAAGCGTGGGATTTCATTGCAACACGGTACAGTTCTACTACTCTTTCTCATCAATACCATCTTATGATCACTTTGTCTCAACTTTGCCAAGAATCAGGTCAGTCAATTGATGAATTTCATTCCAAAATGCAACATTTATGGGATATGCTTTTGAATTCTAAGCCAGAATTCAAAAATGATCGACATATTTTTATTGATTATCAAAATTAACTTCGACTTATTCAATTTCTCATGGCTCTTCGAGATGATTTTGAGAATACCAGGTCTTCACTTTTGCGTCGACACCTTCTACTGACCATGGATAATGCACTTACAGAGTTGATATCTGAAGGAACTCGGTTAGCTATGACTCGAACTCATCAAACAGACACTGTTGTTGCTGCAACTCCTAAACAACACACTCCGCCTTGTTTTTTATGCGGATGAAGCAATCATCTTGTTGCCCATTGTAAAGCAATATTTCGTTCTAATGGAGCACGAATTTCTGACTCTAAATCTTCTTCGGCAATGCCTTGTTCGCAATGTGGTAGGACTAATCATCCTGTTGAGAAATGCAAGGCTATATTTCATACCAATGGAACACGTCTTGATGGTTCTCCAAGCACCAAGGCTGCTACAGCAACCAACACTAAGTCTATTACCTCTGAATCTTCTTCTAACAAATTTACAATCTCGACTTATGACCTTTAGGCTCTGATCAATCAAGTAATGTCTCAAAATCACACTACTGCCATGTCTGCTACTACATTAGGTAACACTTGGTTGTTAGATACTGCTTGTGGAAACCATATGACTGATGATCCTTCTTTATTTAAGAAAACAATACCTATTTCTAATAATTCCATCATTACAACTACTAATGGTTCCACCTTGAAAGCCACCCACATTGGTCATGTTGAAACTTTCACTCTTTGTATACCTAATACTTATCTTGTTCCTAACCTTGCCTTTAACTTACTTTCTGTTGGCCAATTTTGTGATCTCGATCTTGACTTACATTTTTCAAAACAATATGGTTGTATTGTGCAGGATCCTCGAACAGATCAGAAAGTTGGGACAAGGCGTAAGGTTGGAACACTGTTTGAACTCGAAAGCCTGAAAGTTCCGCAAAACTTGATCACTGCTGCTACATCTCAAACACCCATTCTAGCCTTTTTAGAGTTATGGCACTCTAGGTTAAGTCATGCATCTATTTCTCAAATAAAATCACTATCTTCTACTAGTGTTTTAGGTAAAGTTTCTCATGACATTTTTTATTGTTTATCTTGTCAACTTGGAAAACAAAGTGCTTACCATTCAATAAAAGTGAATCTTCTTCTTCTTCACCATTTGATTTAGTCCATTCTGACATTTAGGGTCCAGCTCCAACATCAACTATAGGAGGTTCATGTTATTTTGTTATTTTATTGATGATTTTTCACGATATACTTGGATTTATTTATTCAAACAATGATATGAACTCTTGTCAATTTTCAAAGAATTCAATAATATGATACAAACTCAGTTTTCTCGCAAGATAAAAGTTTTTAGGTCTGACAATGCTGGTGAATATACGTCAATTGAGTTCAGTAATTTGTTAAAAAATGATGGAACTCTTTCTCATCGATCTTGTGCACACACTTCACAACAAAATGGTAGAGCTGAAAGGAAACATCGTCATATACTAGACATTGTTCGTGCCCTTCTTGTTTCATCCTCTCTTCCTAAACAATTCTGGGGCGAAGTTGCTCTTACTGCTGTTTACACTATCAACAGAGTTCCCACACCAATGCTAGGCATGCAAACTCCTTTTAAGTTTCTATACAAGAAGACTCCTGACTATCATTCTCTTAAAGTTTTTGGG
This sequence comes from Heritiera fomes, assembly GCA_032173925.1. Lineage (NCBI taxonomy): Eukaryota > Viridiplantae > Streptophyta > Magnoliopsida > Malvales > Malvaceae > Heritiera > Heritiera fomes. The sequence continues at coordinate 8,677,645 of JAPDPM010000023.1, read as the reverse complement.
TGTGCTTGTTTTGTTCTACTTCCTGATCATGAAAAAACTAAACTTGAACCTCGAGCTCGGTTATGTTGTTTTCTAGGTTGCGGTATAGAACATAAAGACTATAAGTGTTCTGATCCAATTTCTAAGCGTCTTCGTGTCTCGCGTCATGTGGTCTTTTAGAGCATAAGCAATTTACTGATATTTCTACATTGCCATCCCAATCTTCTTCTCCACAGGTTTTCACAGACCTATCTTTTGATCTTTTATCAGTTAACGAGAATCTTGCATGTACTTTTAGCTCAAACAGTGACCAATCTTCCTTGTCTCCCTCAAATTCAGATTTGATAGAGGCTCCTGCTGATACATTTGTGCCTTCCCCATATGTACCTCCTTCTCTTCGTCCCTCCACTTGAGTAAGGGAACCAAATACTCAACTTCGTGATTTTCATTGTTATTATGCCCTAACCACATTACATGAACCTCGTAATTTTCATCAGGCAGCTTCTAATCCTATGTGGTAGCAAGCAATGGCAGAAGAGTTACAGGCTCTTGAGAAAACACATACTTGGGACATTATTGATCGACAACCTGATAAGTCAGTCATTGATTGTAAGTGGGTTTACAAGATTAAGACTCGGTATGATGGCTCAGTGGAACGTTACAAGGCACGCCTTCTTGCTCGGGGATTTACTCAAGAATATGGCATTGATTATGAAGAGACTTTTGCTCCAGTTGCTCGTCTCACATATGTTCGCTCCCTCTTAGCTGTTACTACAGCTAGAAAATGGCCAACATATCAAATGGATGTTAAGAATGCATTTCTAAATGGTGATCTTATTGAGGAAGTTTACATGAAGCCACCTCCTTGTTCCTCTATAGCGTCTAACAAGGTTTGTCGTCTTCGGCGAGCATTGTATGGTCTTAAGCAAGCCCCTAGAGCTTGGTTTTCAAAATTTAGTACCACTATTGCTCAGTTGGGTTTTACTTCCAGTGCTTATGATTCTGCTCTTTTTACTCGTAAAACTAGCCAAGGTACCACCCTTCTTTTACTTTATGTGGATGACATGATTATTACAGGTGATGATAGTAGTGGTATTCGAGATCTCAAGACTTTTCTCCATTCCCAGTTTGAGATGAAAGATCTTGGTCATTTGAGTTACTTTTTGGGTATTGAGGTTACTTCTGATTCTACGGGCTTACACTTATCACAAACAAAGTATGCTTCTGATCTTATTGCCAAAGCAGGATTGACAGATAGTAAGATTTCCTCTTCACCACTGGAACAAAACATCAAGATTTCTCCTTCTGATGGTAGTCTTCTCCCAGACTCGACTTTGTATTTTTCTTTGGTGGGTAGTCTTGTTTATCTCACGGTTACTTGCCTAGATATTGCTAATGCTGTTCACTTGGTCAATCAATTTCTTTCGGCTCCATGATCTACTCATTTTGTTGCTATTCTTTGTATCCTGAGATATGTAAAGGTACTATGTTTCATGAACTGCATTTTTCTTCTAGCTCATCATTGGATTTGCAATGTTATTGTGATGTTGATTGGGCAAGGGATCCTACTTATCGTCGTTCTACCACTGGTTATTGTTTCTTTCTTTGTTTGTCACTTATCTCTTGGCATAGTAAGAAACAAACTGTTGTCTCTCACTCCAATACTGAGGCTGAGTATCGAGCTCTTGCAGATGCAACATCTGAACTCCTATGTTTACGATGGCTTCTTCAAGACATGGGCGTTTCTCATTGTTTCGGTACTCCAATCCATTGTGATAAACAAAGTGCTATTCAAATAGCTCATAATGATGTCTTTCATGAGTGTACTGAACATATCGAGATTGATTGTCACTTTGTTCATCATCATTTGCTCAGCCAAACTCTACAGCTTGTTCCTGTCACTACTGCAAATCAAAAAGTAGATATCTTCACCAAAACACATTTACCTGGACAATTTCTTGCACAAATTTCCAAACTCAAGTTGGCTTCCACATTACCACCTTTAGTTTGCGAGGGGATATTAATGTAATATTACAATTAATGTTACAATCAATTGTAATATTACAGTTGACTTAGACTAATTGATTACAGTTGACTAATTGATTACGATAATGTTAACGTAATATTACAATTAATGTTACAAACAATTGTAATATTACAGTTGCCTTAGACTAATTGATTACAATTGACTAATTGATTACGATTGATTTTAGGACTTAATTATAGGGTTGATTACGGTTTTATTTCCTGATTGTATTTTCTTTATTGTCATATTCTATTGCCTATATAAAGACCTTTAACCTTCTTGTAACGCAGACATCAGAAATACATTTCCTTTTTTCATTCTCTTTTTTTCTTTATCTCTTTCTTTTATAATCTCTTTATTTACATAAGACACGTATTTTTCATCTTTTCTTTCTTACAAAACCATAATATATATACACACACATACATATAAAATTATATACACACACAAACACATTAATGAAGTTTTATACAAGAAACGGTAGAAAGAAGGGATGATGATGGGAGACAGGCAAGAAGAGCAAGGATTTAGGTTTTTTTTGGTACTTTATCAATTTGTTTACTTAAAATATATTTAAAATATATTTTTTATAATTTTTCCCACCAATTTTAATTTGTTACAAGTCTTCTCGAGATGTTAAAAACCAAAACAAAAATAAAATATGTTTTGATGTAATGTCAACGGTCAAAGATTTGCATTACTGTCTATGTCTCCCACACTCAACACACTTCCCTCTATTGCTCACACATTCTCTCACCCCAAAAAAACAATTTAACATTCCATCTCCCCCTTCACCCCTCACCAAGCACTATGCACTCCACTTGGCTCGGGTCCTACCTGCCTTGGTGCACCCAATTTCTCCTCCCTCCAAGCATAGAGGTCCCACTTTTTTATCTTTCAAAATATTTTTTATCTTGTAAATTAAAATTTAATATTTTAATTTATGATTTTACTATATTTTAAATTTTTAATGATCCTTTATTGTATTTGACTATTTTCGACCATCGGATAATGTTTTCGATCCACTCGTTTGACTGGTGAATGGAGCTGAGTTTGTTTCTTCCACGTAGGATTTGCTATGTGGCAAAAAGGAAGTAGACAAGAGGTGAGATGTGATGCATGGGGTTTGTACGCTTGGCAAAAGTGGATAAGTCCATGTTGGAAAGCAGTGTGAAGATGTGGCAACACATCGACACTTGAGAGCCATTTACCAACAACTTGAACTTCTCTTGAATTTTGGATTATGATTTGGTGTGTGAAACTCTCGGTGACCATATGCTGATCGTGATCGATGTGGCGATTTGTTTTTTCCTCTAAAATCGCCGATTATCATCAATTTACCAAGTTTGCTTTCTTGGATCTAATTTTGTTAGGACCATCTTAAATTTTGTAATTTCTTTGTCTTAATATATATATATATATATATATATATATATATATATATATATATATATATATATATATATACATATATTCATGACCATACTTGGAGAGTATGAATTTTATATTAAAAAAGGTATGTAATAAGATAGTTTTAGAAAATTGGTGAGACAAACATTAAAGCTATGTTTTAACATAAATAGAAGACAAAGTCAAATCCTATTGCCCTTTCTTTGGTGAATTAACAGATTGTGTTAATCACCTTTATCATTTCCAATCAAAAAATTGCTACTTAGCAAAAAAAAAAAAAGTCATATCCTATTAGTTGGGATTCCATGAATCTGTTCTATGATTCCACAACGATAAAACTCATTTATTAAATATGTTGATATATATGAACAACTCACATTCATTTCACTTGTAATTTTCTTTTGATGCATTCAATTACGATAATTATATCTTGTTACATACAAATTCTATAAACAATTTTTACGATAAGATAAGGAATTAACATTTCTATCCTGAGAAATATTACATGATTATTATGTCTTGTGTTAACTATAGATGTCAACTAAGGATGTTTAGTTCAAGTGGTACTTAACCTACTATGTTTGACGTTTGGGCATGTTGCGTCTGTTATGAATGTTTTTGTATTTGACCTAAGAAAAAGATAGTTGACAATTGGCTACTTCTAAGTTCAATGTGTTTCATTTTCTTGGTGTCCTTGAGCAAACTTCATCATCAAACTAGCTAAAACATCCTTTTCAAAGTGATCTTGTGAAAAACAAGTGAAACAAACATGCTTCTCAAGAAAAGTCATGCAAGATTCTCTCTATATATTACCAGATTTTATCATGAGCTGTACCCTTGATCTTCCCACTTCATGTCACTTAAAAATGCTTGCCTCCTTCAATGTATTAAGCCAAAGTTGTTCGATTAGAACATAAAAGTAAAGATACGTGAGAAACTAATGGACCACTCATACATATATAGGTTTTGGTTACATCATGTCGATATACATTGAATGCGCTTTGTTCAACTTATTGTGATTTTTACTATAAAGGTTTTAAACTTTTCGAACTCAAATATATTTATATATATATATATATATATATATATATATATATATATTTAAGATAGGATTTGAAAGTTTTGGATAAAAAATTTAAGTTTGAATACACTAGTCAACTTATCATATGAGGAAAAAATTTTAGCATTAATCCTTTTATTTGGCCAATCTCCAAGGACAACAATTATTGAAGGCAAGTGACAGATAAGCATGTTTCACATTATCCATAATTAGTGTCTTGAAAGCTTAAGACCATGACTTTCATCAATACTTAAATTTTTTTTGCAAACCTTAAGCCAACTTTAATTAAGCTTGATTAATCTTCAAAAGTTAAGTTGAAATTCTTTCTCATAATATCTTGGAACCTCCTTAATTATTTTGATGTAACCCTAGCAAGACTTAAAAGCTTCCTTCCAAGACATACTTTCTAAATATACATTACAAAAAAGTCATAGCAATGTTGGTGTAAATTTTAGTTATGGGTCTATTCTCACCCGCATGCATATTCTTGGTTAGGCTAACGAATTTTTCCACATTTTTGAAGCTTACTTCTTTTTTCATTATTATTTTCCTTTTCTTCTTAATTATAAATATATAATGATACTTTATTCACATACAAAAAGAAATCAAACAACTTAACTTCCATTTGATTTTTTGCTTTTGCAAAAAATGAACTAAAATAAAAAAAATAAAAAACTAGACAAATTAATAACAAAAAATAAAATCATTTGCTAAACAGAACCTTCAATCTTAGCTATTAAAAATAACTCTATTTTTATTTGATTTTGAAATTTTATTATATATAGTGTCAAGAAAAATTATTTCATATATCGTCAATAAAATTAGTAGAATGACATGTATATCTTTTAGGATAATTTAAACAAAAAGAAAATTAATTTAAAAAAGTAAAATATGTGACAGTATCTTTTAACCTTACTTGTAGCATTAAAAAAAATCACTATAAGTGTGCCTGCCTTTACCGAATTCAATATATAAAAATATGGCTACTTTTTTATGAAATAAAAAAGATGGCAACTTAAATACCAAGTCAAAATCCTATGATATTTTTATAGTCCACAATGCCGGCCATACATTTAACTATTGTCATATGAGTTATGTTTTGAGCAATAAATTTATAGGTGATTTATGAACCTTTGACTGACATGAATTATATATGTATTTCTGGTTCATAAATCTAAATCAAAGACCATAACTATGCATAGTTAAAGCTAACTTTATACAAATTTCTTTTATCAAAGTTGGTTTTTGTTTATATATATGCTTATGTACATTCAAGATTCTATAAATAAAATTTTATCCGTAAAATTAATTATGATTAATTCCAAGAATTTTTTTCTCAATATCTAATAAGATTTAACAAAATTTTGGTATATTAAGTTTGCAAGATACTCAAATATCACTCAAATGAAAATTATATAATAAAATAAAATGTATTAATCTTTTATGTGAATCGTATATATATATAACTTAATGTTCCCAAAATATATATAATAAATTGTGAATGTGTCCATATTTTTTTAATATAGAGAAATAACAATTTAAGTTGAAATTAGTACACAAATTTTATTATATAAGTTAATAGTAAATACTCAAAATCACAAAAAAGAAAAATGCGTATTTAAAAGTGAATTTCCAAAACACCTATGTTACGCCAATACATAAAGGGTATGGTATAGAAGCCGAGTATTTGCCGAGGGAATGAACTATGGAGACGACTAGAATCCTAGTGAAAATAAACTACGTGAAGAAACTCAACTCCCATTCGTACACGTGTCAACCTATAAAATTTGGCATCCAGCTGGCTGGTCCCACTTGGATCCTTCAACAGCAAAATTCTGTTTTTTTAAATCCTCCAATTATTTACCGTACACATCAAACACACACAATTATTTCTCTCAATTTTTCTTTTTCTTTTTATCTTTTCAAGAGATATTGACATGATGTCTCGCGAGAATTTGAAAGTAAACGCCGTTTTTCTGTTACTGGGAATTGCAATTTGCTGTTAAAAAGAAAAAAAAGTAATTTTTTTTCCTTAAAAACTATATTAAGTATAAGACTGCTGGCATTTTGTGAGACACCCGCGGTACAAGCGCGCTTGTAACCGGTGATTTTACTGCGCGTTTACCGGAAACGGCCGGTCAACCTCTTTTATCCAGTTAAAAAGGTTTTTTTTATTACTTTATAATTTATATTATCAAATTAGTCATTATCAAGTTCATTTAAGAATTTATAGTTTTAATTTTTTTTCTAACTTAATCAATTATGTCTTTTAAAAGTTTAAAATTTTGATATTTAATAAAAGAAATTAAATTGTGAATCATACTTTTTTTAAGATAAAAGTTTTTTGTAAGAGAAATACAATGCAAATGTTAAAATTTGAATAATAAATTCGTAAAACATTTTATTTTAAAAATAAGAATATAACTATTTAAAGTAATTCTAAAAAGAAATTATGAATAGTAATTTTGAAATAAAAGAATAATGAGTAAAATTTTGTTTTTCAATGATAAAATGAAGTGATAAATGGGATTTTAGTGTGACAATGGTATTGGTCAAATGGGGATAAATCTTGATGGAAAGTCATTTCAATTGTTGAATTTTGCATGTTTATACCTTTTTATAATTTTTTTGGTGTAAACCACAAGTATCTTCGTTCGTTTTAACAGTTTAAGAATAATTTTGATCAAGGCTTCATTACAGTTAAGATTTTTCACCCTTCTCTAAAAGTGTGTTTAATAGGAATCAAATTCGAAAGTTATTCCCAAAAACTCAACTTACATTGACAACTGAGCCACAACCCATAGATTATCTTTTTATAATTTAAGCATATGGGATTTGACCAAAAAAATGAAAATGAAAAATTAAAAATAAGAAAAGATGAATTTACATTTACACCCTTTAGTATGCTAGTATTTGTTTGCTCCTTAATCTATAGAAATAAAGCTTTACTACTTAATCCATAGAAATAAAGTTTAGCCAACTTCATTTCTCCCTCTATATATACCGAGCTTGTTTCTTCTCTTTCTTCACACCAAAACCAAAAGCATAGACTCTATCTTTTCTATCAAAAACCTTTCTTTTCTCTCTTTCTTAGCTCTTAAAAGACTTGAAACCTTTTCTTCCAAATTCCAAAGGCTTTTCTCATTGAAAAGTAGGAAACAAAGAGACCAGAATCATGCCAGAAGCACCAAAGAACACACAGGCACCAACAGATTACAACTTGGAACTGAAGAACAAGAAAACACTGCAGTTCATTGAAGATGTGACTTCAAACGCTGATGAAGTTCAGAAGAAAGTCCTGGAAGAGATCCTCTCACGCAATGCTCATGTTGAGTACTTGCAAACACATGGCCTCAATGGTCACACTGATAGAGAGACTTTTAAAAAAACGTTGCCTGTCATCGCCTACGAGGATATCCAGCCTCATATTGACCGTATTGCCAATGGTGATACTTCTCCAATCCTTTGCTCCAAGCCCATTTCTGAGTTCCTGACAAGGTCAGTGTATGAAAATGAAACAACCCTTTTTTCTATCCATGTTAAATTTCAGTTTTCTTCCTGTTAGCATGCTTCCTCTGCTCCAAGGCCACCTCAAACTTCCTGTTTTCATGTTCAACAATGATTTTTTTGACTTTTGATTTGTTGACCGTTGGAGGTATGGAGTCCTATGGACACGTCCAACAGTTACAACTTACAATTGTTAAACTTGATTATACAGCTTAACTGTCAGAATAGTCGGTATAAATTTCTGATTTGTTTGGTTTTAGCTAACTGGGTAGTGTTGGTATCATGTTTTCAGCTCTGGGACATCAGGTGGAGAGAGAAAGCTGATGCCAACCATTGAAGAGGAGCTAGGGAGGAGGTCACTGCTCTATAGCCTATTGATGCCTGTGATGAGCCAGTTTGTCCCTGGCCTAGACAAAGGCAAAGGAATGTACTTTATGTTCATAAAATCCGAGGCTAAGACACCTAGTGGCCTTGTGGCACTCCCAGTTCTAACAAGCTACTACAAGAGTAGCTATTTCAAGGAGAGGCCATATGACCCTTACACAAACTACACTAGCCCAAATGAAACCATTCTTTGTCCAGATTCTTTCCAAAGCATGTACTCTCAGTTGCTTTGTGGACTTTGCCAACACAAGGAAGTGTTGAGGGTGGGTGCAGTTTTTGCCTCTGGCTTCATCAGGGCCATCAGGTTTCTTGAAAATCATTGGCCTCTCCTTTGCAAAGATATAAGAACTGGAACCATTGATGCCCAAATCACTGACCAGTCTGTCAGAGAGGCTGTCATGAAAATCCTGAAACCTGATGCTAAACTGGCTGATTTTATTGAGGCTGAGTGTAGCAAAGATTCATGGCAAGGGATCATAACAAGGCTATGGCCTAATTCAAAGTATGTGGATGTGATTGTGACTGGAACCATGTCACAGTATATTCCTACTCTTGATTACTATAGCAATGGCCTCCCTCTTGTCTGCACCATGTATGCTTCTAGTGAATGCTATTTTGGTGTCAATCTGAAGCCTCTTTGCAAGCCAAGTGAAGTTTCCTATACTCTCATTCCCACCATGGCCTACTTTGAATTCCTGCCAGTTCACAGAAACAATGTGGTTACCAATTCTATTTCTGTGCCCAAATCTCTCAATGAGAAAGAACAGCAAGAATTGGTTGACCTTGTTGATGTTAAGCTTGGCCAAGAGTATGAGCTTGTTGTCACCACTTATGCAGGTAAACTTTTAGATTCATACAAGAAGTTAGCATTTTAAGAATTATAATATAATCATACTTGTCTGCATATTCTGACTGTTAAATCTAATATTTTGCAGGACTTTACCGGTATAGAGTTGGTGATGTGCTAAGGGTGGCAGGGTTCAAGAACAAGGCACCACAATTCAATTTCATATGCAGGAAAAATGTGGTTTTGAGCATTGATTCTGATAAGACTGATGAGGTTGAACTTCAAACTGCTGTCAAGAATGCAGTGAACCATTTGCTGCCATTTGATGCAACATTGGCTGAGTATACTAGTTATGCAGACACCACCACAATTCCGGGCCACTATGTGCTGTACTGGGAGCTTAGCCTCAATGGCACCACCCTAATTCCTCCTTCAGTCTTTGAGGACTGTTGCCTGACCGTTGAAGAGTCCCTCAACAGTGTTTATCGCCAAGGGCGTGTGTGTGACAAATCAATTGGGCCTCTTGAGATCAAGATTGTTGCACCAGGGACATTTGACAAGCTGATGGACTATGCCATTAGCTTAGGTGCATCAATTAACCAGTACAAGACTCCAAGATGCGTGAAATTTGCCCCCATTGTTGAGCTTTTGAACTCAAGGGCTGTGTCCAGTTGCTTCAGTCCTAAATGTCCCAAATGGTTGCCTGGCCGCAAGCAATGGAGCAACAAGAACTAAGGGAAATGGAGGGGACTGCTCTTAATTGGTAGCTTTTCATGGAAGCTCACAAGCTGTTTTCATGACCACCTTAGGGAAAAGTTAAATGGACCCATTCTAGATTAACAACCCCATGTTTTTATGTTTCTTTTTCTTTCAACTTTCTTTTAACTGTTGTTTAGTATGCATAGTGACTTTTGATTTAGCCATGTACAAAAACAGTTCATGTTTCAAGGAAAAGCTCTTCCAAAAAAGAAAGAATTCTCCCTCTGTTTAGCTGTTTTATCTCTTGATAATCATCACAATTTAAGGGAATTTGGTTCTTAATTCCAGCCAGGAATCCTGCCCACTGGAGTCTCATGGGCCATTTACTAAAACGGCAAAGAAGAAAGACAACTAACATAAACATCTATCTTTCCCCATTATTTCAAGAAAAGCACACATTTATCCCCTGGAATCTGATACGTATGCAATCAAAGTATAGTAGCCTAATCATAAATAAAGAAACAATGATACCCTTTTTCAGTGGTGTAAAGAGAATCCAAATCTCTGTCAACAGATTATAACTACTTTTGATTAGCATCAATTTATACATGTATGCTCCTACAAGATTAGGCATAGATTTAGCTGGGAGTACTGGAATTAGTATACAAAATATCATCCTCAAGAGAGTAATGATTTTTTCTTTGAAAAATTTATCCCATTTCTAAGGTTAAGACAAACTGCTCATCTATTATTGTGATTTACAGATCATTAGACTTTATCTACGGATTGTTCGGAGTTTACCGATTGCCTTGCCTTTCTATAAGGGACTTTGGAGATTTGAACCTGAATGCAAAATTGGACGCGTAACTACTTGCGCCAACCTGTTGACGGAGTAATGGTTTTTCTCTCAACCTCCAACTCTCCTCTCCATGATACTTTCCTATGAAGCCAAAGTTTTAAAGATGTGTACGTATTTGAAACGAATGTGACAAAATTAAGTGTTATATTAAAACAATATTAATGTAAGCCACATGTGTGAGAGTATGTCACTTGGCCCCTACAATTCCGTTTCAAGCCATAAAATTGGGCAGGAATTCATAAACGGGGGTCAGGAAAAAACTCAGAAGACAAGAACTGCTGATCAGACACCAACTTTTGTTTTAAAGTGGCAGGGAGAGATAAGGTAGAATCAGGGCTGTTCCCTTTACCAGTTCCATTTTCTGAAATACATACAAAAGCAGTTCTGTCTTTCCAGAGAACAAATTGAGGATCCGGACAGAATTGTAGCAGACTCACCAGACAAGAACTCCTGAAAAAGAGACAATTCCCAGGACAAGTTTTTCAGTTTTCAGATAAAAGCCATTGTTCTAAAAAAGAAGAAATAAATAAAGCAATTGACAGTGAATGAAGACGAGATAAGGCCTTTCTTTCTCTGCCTTCCCTTTCTTTGCGTGTCTGTTGGTTTATTATTGTTGTGCAAGGCACTGTTGCCATGTTCATAATGTGTTGGAGTATCTCATGATTTCTTTCACTGATTTTCTTTTGAGCACCATTGCTCAAGCTTTCCCCATCCAAAGGCCAAATCCACCCCCAATGCATTTTTGCCTTTGTTTTGTCACATGAATGAGTGATTTAAAATTGTTTTAGGATTTGAATGAGGATGATAATAACAACAATAACATGGGAATTTTTTTTGTTATCATGGGTTTTCCACAGGGCACATTAAGGTTGCAATCACTTAACCAACTCAACAAATTCTGTGGTTTTTCTTTCTTCAATGTACAATAGATGGTGATGTGTTGATGTTGAAGTTTCTATTAGAAAAGTGAAGACATTTGTAGGTTTTGATTTGACATTTCCTAAAAATAAAAAATGTGAGATTAGGTTTTCTTATATAAATTAAAAAGAAAAATATATGACTATTAATCTAATGCATGAGATTCTTCATGTAATAGAGTTTTTTTGACATGAAAATATATATATATATATATATATATATATATATAAGTGCTAAAAATTCGAATTTTAAATTATTTGTAGAACTCCCATGTAAGTAAAAATATGACCATTCAAGTTAATGTTCTGATCAATACATAGTTATTCTTCTTAAGCAATTAGAAGAAGTGAATTAATGGAGTAAAACATGCCTAGCTTGGAAGAAATTGGCCACAATTTTAATTTATTTTATGCCTAATTTTTTTAGAACTTAATTAAAATAAGGTTACAGATATAGTAGAACAAATTATGCTCTCTTATTAGCTACCTCGACTTCACCTCTAATAATTTAAGAAGATTCAAACTACCATTGAGCTTAGAAAGAATGAAAGAAATAATTGAACACTTGACTTTAGGACAACTTCCTATCAAGTTTGTGGTGAACTTTCTTTCAAGATTGTAACAAATGAAGTAAACAAGAAGTGCATGGAAATCAGAGCATGCTTGTTGCCTATAGTGCAAGGTTGATGCTAACCCAATTCCACCATTAAATACTTTCATTTGCCATTTTACACATACTTTCCTCCCTTATACATATGGACAAACCTTCTTGTCAAATAGGGTCACTTCACCATCATAATGTTGTACACCAATTCTTTTTTATTTTAAGTCACAAGGCATTGATAAGTTAGATTTCTAGCTAGGTAGGGGCTAACAATCCATGCCATAAGGCATAAACAAGACATTTGGAAGCAACTTCACCAATGATTTTATGTAGTGGGGAAGAAATGAAATGGTACTATGAATAAATTATTGAAGTGATCATTTATTAACGAAGAGAGCGAAGCACGGAGGGTATTTAGATGGGGGTGTGCTACTTACTCCATTAGGAAAGACCAAAACCAACCCTTAAAAGAGTAAGAGTTAAAAATATGAAAGACAAATATCTTTTTCATAGTCACATGCTTGAACATTATCTCTTGTTTTCTGCCTTTTTCATGACTGTGAAAGAAAGGACCCTCCATTGCTAGTGACACTTTCATTGTGTACAAGCCTTTTTTTTATTATTATTACAAATAAGTGAGATTGAGGTCAAATTTGTCGTAATACTATAGGTTAATTTTGAATTTTTCATTGTAATTCAATTTCACCAAAATTTATCATTATAATTTTAATTTTATCTGTGTTTAATAATGATAATAGTTGATGAAAGTTTGCTATGAATATTAACAAAATATTTCACAAAATTATTCTAATTTCATTAATTTTAACTACTAATTTTATCCTAACAAATTTAATTTTAATCTTATAATTAAATGGTAGATAAACTATGATATTTTTAACATCTAAATAAGTTTTTAACTTTTAATTTGCATTTGAATAAATTGTCAACCTTTAATTTGTACCTAATTAAGTTTTTAACTTTTAATTTACACTTAAATAAGTTCTTAACATAAATAAATTTTTTATTTGAAACAAGAACCTTATTTTAATACAAATTAAAGGATAAAAACTTATTTGAATACAATAAAAATATAGAGATTTTATTTAAAAATGAAATAATTTAGGGACTTTTTTAATATTTTAATATTTTTTAATCTTTTTTAAAAAATTGCATGAACAGACTAAATTAAACACCAAATTCCAACACTAGACCTGCTCAAGGGTCGGGCTACCCGCCCAAGCCCGAAGGCCCGTTCAAAATTTGGTCGGACTTGGACAAAAATATTAGATGTATTTATCGGGCCTGGACAAAATTTTTAGGCCTGATCAAAAATGGGCCCGGGCCTGGGCTTGACTGTCTAAAGCCCGAGCCCGGCCCGACCTGGCCCGAACATATTATTAATTAAGTTTTTTTTAAAATATATCTATTAAGTATAATATAATTATATGTATATAAAATATTATTGATTAATAAACATGATTATATATATTTAATATGAAAATTAACATGAAAATTTTAACAAAATCAAATTAAATTTTAAAGAGAATAAAAGAATAAAAAACAAATAAATAAAAAATAAAATACAAAAATAAATAAAAAATAAAATACGGACGAGTAGGGTCGGGCCTCGGACTTATGTAATAAAATTAAAAACAGGCCTAGAATAAAATTCAGGCCCGAATTAACGGGCCGGGCCGAGCTTGGACATAGCCAAAATATGTTGTTATAGGCCTTCGGCCCGGCCCGGCCCTCCCAATGAACAGGTCTATCCAACACTAATAACTTTATGATAAAAGCTGATAAGGGTTTGGTTCTAATTTCTCTAGTTTAAATTTGTTCGGTTATTTTTTAAAAGATATTCATTAATATAAATTGAATAGTTAATATTTCATTGAAAAATTGTGGAAAAAATTGTTTTATTGAATTTTTTTTTCACTCAAAAAAATTCAATAAAACAATTTTTTCCACAATTTTTCAATGAAATATTAACTATTCAATTTATATTAATGAATATCTTTTAAAAAATAACCGAATAAATTTTGAAAAAAAAATATTATGGCAACGTTTGTTTAACATTTTTGGGTGAATGTACATACATATATATATATATATATATATATATATATGTACTATCATTTTTTAGAAATAATCAAAGATAGATACCATGATGCCTAGTAACAGGGAATCAAAACCCATAAGTCTAAAAATCGGCGAGGAGGACTTGAAAAGGTCAAAAGGAGACAACGCCACGTATACTCTTGTCTCTATGGTCCACGTGGCCTAGTGGACCCGAAGACCATGCAGGGCACGGTTTCCCGAGAAACGTAGAAAACGGGAAAATTTTAAGAATTTTAAAAAAAGAAAATAATATTTGACGTGGGGGACGGGGACCCTTCTCAGAATCAAGCCACGTGGCACACAATCGCCGTTAACTAGACGTTTTGTCGTTTGTGGGGCCACCTCTTGTTGTTGAGACCAATCACAGCACGGAAATCCACGTGGGGTTGTTCTGCTTTTAGTTGGGTCCCAGCCTAAAAAAAAAGAAAGAAAATCAAGAGCAATGCTAGCCGCTGATAATGAAACTTTGAGATATTTGGAAGAGATTCGGTGGAATCAGAACTAGTGTATTTTGGTGGTCTTCCTCTTTATGGCAAATTGTTTTAATTTTTTTTAGTACTAGAAGAGAATATCATTGCTCAATGAGAATTTATTCAATAATTAAGTGTTGATAAATTTTGTATAATTAGTGATTTTAAATTCAAATAACCATGATTCTGGAGATATGATCCCTCTGAAATAATATTTTTTTTAAAAAGTTTATTAATTTAAGAAATATTATTATTCAAATTTAATGTGTTTTTATTTGATTTTAGATTTAATATAAAAAGAAAAAATCCAAATAGATTGAGACAAAGAAAAAAGCTTTATATAAATATATTACAGTATAAGTAATATTTATTCTCTTATTATTGTGATTGTTTTGGATATATATTTTACTAATGGAATATGCATTTTTTGTACGACAAGAATTTTTTTAGATGGTTATAATGCTTTTAGATATCTAAATTCCTTTACTTCAACGTTGTCAATTCTATCTTAATATTGATATTCTTTTTGTTGGTTTTAAGATTAGGTTGAGTGATTGTTTTGAATTGAAGTTAGAGGATATTAATTAGGAGATAAGCTAGCTACTCCATCAATAATTTAAGAACAATTGTTGAATATTCTAGCTCCTTGTTCATATAAGAAATGAAGTCCTCAATTGTAATCTTTATAAAGTTGCAAGCAAAGAGAATAATGAATTCATGTTTAAATGAAACATAAACAATTTTATTGCTCTTTAATTTGGTATTATTTCATTCGATTCCGACATGCCTTTTTTTTTGTGAACGAGAATTTTGGAAATAAAAAAAATTATTTGGATTAGAACTCAAACTTTCTTGTTTTTCCTATCTTTCTCGTTGCCACTAGATCAAAAAGCGGAAAACATTCTCACATACTTTTTAAAAATGCTGATTGAGCTAAAATAGTGTATCATCCATTCCTCCAAACATCTCACAAATATCAAAACTATGAATTTAGTACAAGTGATCGAAATGTTTTACAATGAATACCTAGATGTTTTATAACATTTGAAAATTATTCAATATATTACTGGTAAAGTTTTTAAATTTCATAAATGAAGTTAGAAGACTATCGGACATCTTATTAGGGTATATTATTTTTTTTTATAAATTGATACAACAAAATAGGCCAACGGATATATGATAATGTTTTAGCCTTGTTTGAAGAATTTAAAAATTATATCAACAATGTATGAAAAAACAAATTATATATTTTAAAGTTCAAAAAGAAAAAAATGGTAGTGGTAGTAGAAAGTTTAATTGAAAGATTGGGAAATATTATTCCAGGAGAAAGAAACTTTTAAGTGTGATGGGAAAAGAGGTTTTGCTTTTGAGGGACAATTAATCCAACAATGACCATTATATAGCAGCCAATTACAGTTTAAATTTGATTTATGAATCAAAAGATGATTGATGGACAATGAAATTTTATAACAATGATAAAGCAAAGGATGTCGGATAGAAAATCAAAGTTAACAATAATATAAGAGAGAGGCACCCTTTTAAATTAAATTTCCAATATAAATATAATATATAGTAGATCATTATCCAAAAGGATGTTATTTTGTAATAACTTTTTCACTTATGAGTATGCAAAATTTTCTTATTTTTGATATTTAAATTAATAATTGACGAAAATATAAATTAGTTATTTGTCGAGAGTTTTTTTGACAGTGTATAAAATAATAATTCTGCCAAACTTTATAGTCAATTTCTTGTTCATTTGTTGTCGGAGTAAGATGCATGCATGGTACGAAAATTTGAATGGATGCATGCAAATGTCGAAAGTGATTGCTTTGAAAAAAACAAGTAGGAAAGTTAATTTACAAAGTACAATAATAGAATCCATTCCTTGTCTAAAAATTTATTCTCACAGTAGACAATTTCAATAAGGAATTTCAAATTAAAAAATAAAAAATTCAAACGCAAAGGATTATTTTTATAAACAAATTTTTTCGTATATATTTGATGCACAGAAAATTGAGAATACTCCCAATTTTTCCATACATTTTTTTTTTATGGAAAGAGAGGATATTGAAATGATGCTAAAAAATTTCACCCATACATTGAAAGTAGTCAAAGCACATAAGTATAATCTATTGTCCATTAGTTTTTGACCAGATGTTCATCTAAAATTTAACATGATTATCCCTTTGTGAAATGATAGGCTTGTTATGCCTACATTTGAAGTTCATAATATGTGATAAGTCCATTCTCTCCACACGTAAGAGAAGAATTGAAGTGGTGATAAAAAAAGATTCGCATTTATCAAAATGAGATATCTTGAATTAATAAATATAAAAAAAATCACTTCATTTATCATCAATTGATTTTAAATTACATACCTATTTAAAATTTAATAGATATGAAAATATCCATGACTTTTTAATTTTTAACTATTGGTTAAGATTTCAACAATTTGATCAAAAATAGAGACAATAGATTTCGAATAGGATCCATAAAAAATGGCATCATGTTATAACAAAAATTTTGTAAAACATCTTAATAGTATTAGGGTTAGTTTGAATGTGCTATACGATTGCAAATAGAGCCGCAATAAAATTGGTGTGAAACAATGATGTGTTTAGATGCAATTATTGTGGTGACAATGAAGTGAGTGTAATAAAAAAAAATACCATTAAAGATATTATATTATATTTAAAAAAAATAAAAAGGAAGATGAGCAAATTTGAAATGCACCGACTTGATCATTATGCCAAATTAAGCATTAATCAATAACAAAGTCTAATTACCATTTTTTTTAAATTGATGGTGAGATTGAGATTATTTTATTTCGAATTCAAACTTTAAAATGTAGCGCAATTCTTCTTTATCTCTTCAATCAAATGATTGTTCACGAATAAACCTAATTACTTAGGAGACATTCCACCAATACAATAACTAAACAAAAGACCTACGTTGGCCCAAAATTCACGTGAAATGTTAACTATTGCCATGTCGGAAGGTTGTGGAGGCAGCTATTTTGATGTCATCCCACACGTGGCGATCCTCGCCACGTCATCAGACAGCAACACGTGTCGTCCCATTGTTATAGACTTTGACTGCCCAAAAACCCCACCCACACGTGAGGGATATCTGCCTAGCTTCCCTCTCGGCCCCCCCTCGCTACAAGCCCAACACACTGGCCCAACAACACTGTCATCCACAGCATCTGGTAAGCTTTTCCCAAGCGAGCTGATTGATGCCATTGTCGCCATTGTTCAATCTGAATTATTCATTTAAATTTTTTACGTATAAATATCATGTGTCATGGCTTTATTATCAATTTTAAACGTCAGGATCATTTCGTCTCATGTGAAAGTTACATGTGATTATAACATATGTCGTATACGTGTGTATGCTGCAAGTTAAACAGGATTTCGTGATTCTTGTCTCTTTTTTCGATCCAATCTTCTTATTAGATATATAATGGTTGTCTTTCCTTGTAGTCATGCAGTTTCATGTGCAAATAGTTGTCAGCAACTTGGATAGTGTTGGACAGTGTGTTAGGAGATTTAAGCCCCATGGTTTCAAATTCACACCACGAAAGTAAAACACAAAACGCATTTGGTTCATATAATTGAAGGCTGATGAAAGATGACAGGAGCACCCAAGATGGGAAATTCTCTTCATTTGGTTAAGCAACTAGACTTTAAGATTGGTATAAGTTTTGGTTTTTGAATAATTTGTACAATGAAGGTCTCCAACTTGAGAAGAAAAATGTAAATGTTGAAACTCGAATTTTAAATTTACGGAATTTTTAGATGACTATTTGAATTAATGCTCAAGATGTTCTGGTATAGACTTTAAAAGTATTGTTTGAATCCAATTTTGGAGTGACAAGGTTGCAGTTTCTCATTAATATTCCTAATTCTTTTCTTTTTTAATTTCTAGTGAGAAGTATTTGTCTAATGTCTACCTAACATCTAGCATTGTTGAATATAACAACACTGGGGTAAACAATGGGAGAAATTTTTAAAAGTGATTCTGATGTTGATTGCTGAGGTTTAGTGAGGGGAAATAGAAGGACATAGAGATAGATTCATGTTAATTTAAGTGAGATTTGCAGACAGTTTTTGCTTTGAAACTGACAGTTGGACAACCTGGTGAATTAACTATAGCCACCTCAACATTATTCATGCAAAAGCCTTAAAATTCTCTTCTGATCTGCAATCTGAATTGACCACTTTTATGTACTGGAGATGCATTATTCATGCCAAAAGCTTGAAAACTGAAAATTAATTTGCATCATTGATTGCTGATGGAAACATTGTTTAATTCTTTGAGAAATTTTAAAAAGGGCTACAGGAAATTGCAGTAATCTCACTTGGAGGACTCAGCTTTCAATCAAGTTCAAGACTAAGAATAGATAATGTTTTAACACGAATTATATATACAAATTGTCAGGTTGCAAGGATTGAATCTTAATCTCTAGAATTAAGAGTCCAACACTTTATCAACAGGCCGCAATTTGGCCTTTTTCTTTACGTTGGTCAACTTTCCTGGATTCTAAAGCTTCAGTCAGCATTTTCCCAACTGTTTAAATTCTTGGTTTTTTGCAATAGCAATGATTATTTCCACTATCAGTATGTTGGAGTATGTTAACAAGTACAGATCCATGTCTTCCTACCACCTAACCGGCTAATACCACTAAATTCAGCTCATGATTAACCACCCTTCTTTGCTGAATCTGGTTTTTGTATTCAGATATATGAAACAGACTAAATCAAACTGCTGAAGTTTTTTTTTTATTATTTTAAAAATGAAATAATGATATGCAATATGCTAGAGTTAGACTAGACATGTTTGAATGTCCCTATACCTTTCAGATACAACAAACAACAATGATGATAATAATAATAATCATTAGTCAACTAAACCACTCTTGAGCTAGCTTTATTTTTATTATTCTCTTCTTATCTGCCATGTTTGCCCAACTAATAACTACTCTGGTTACTTAAACAAGATGATTTTGACACTGTTTTCAAGCTTGCATCATGCACTGATGACTGCTAGTTAAAATATTGTTTTGTACTTTGAAGAAGGAATAATGGACCAAGAGTTGTTGAAGAGTTGGTGATTTTCAAATCTGTTCTTTTCAATAGTGATGTGTGTCTGTTTAGATGCCATTTTCAACAGATTCTTGAAAGGAATAATCCATGGCAAGTTCTCGTGTTTGACTGCATTTGGCATTCATTGCAGGAATATACTTGTTTGGGTTATTGGCTTTGCTATTGATCTTGGGTTCCTCATAGTTGGGCCTTAGAACAGCAAGCAGAATCCACCTCGGCTCAGTTGAGCCCATTTTCACGTTGTGGCCATGGCTTCAGGTATCATGCTTCTGCTCGGTGTCTACTGGCTAGGGTTTCATTTTCTTTCCAAATTCATCAGATGACAGGAGAGGGCTGACATTGTATTTTTTCAGTAAAACATTTGTTTCTTTTTCTGATCATAGCACGTTCTAGTTGTTATAAAGTGATAATGAAAAAAACAGTAACCATTGAAATGACACAAGACATAACTAGGATCAGAGTTCAATAGAACTACTGTTATATGGTTGAATAAACTTGTCTCATTATGCAGCTTCAAATGAATGCCTTTGTATCTCAAGCACTCTGATTTCTAGCACATTCGTTAAAACAAATTTCCACTTTGAAGTCTGATCAAAATCTGGAGTTGGTAGAACTCAGGAGCTTAACTCAAATGATTCATGCAATCACTTTTAAAAAGTGACATCTGACAAGTTCAGAATTCAAATCTTAGTACCTGGAACCCCTTCTCTTTTCTTCAAGCTACAGCCTCTTTTTACCAAAAGGAACTCCATTTTTCATAGCATTTTGGCTTATATTTCAACTCAAGAGTATCAATGCAATGGCTACCCAAGTCCCATGGCATACCAACTCCAAAAGAAGTTCAGGTTGTACTGAACATACATATAACAAAGTCATGCAGAATTCCATGTAACATATGCAACTATTATTTCTAACTCTGCAGCCACCGGTGCTTGATTACTGCAAGATAGTTAATAGAACAGCATTTCAGTGTAGATTTCAACAACTAAAATTTTCAGAGATGCAAAGTACTATGTGAAATTGAGAAAGTCACACCAGATAATCAGGTTGTAACACCGAATTCTGGCTTCCGCCAAGGATATCAAGCTGATTTTCAATCTACATCATTAATGAACAAGATTGGGAACGAAAGTAAATTAAACAAGGCTTGTGGAACCAGAAGTAACATGGTTTGTTGATATTATTGTCGACTAATTACAAGTTACTAATTTCTTATCCAAACACCATTACAAAAATATGTTCCTTGCATGTTCATGAAGTTATCCTAGGAATATCTTCATTTTCTCTGTGCTGAGAATGAACAGATGGGCTCGTAACAACATTAGGAAGGGTTTGTTCTTAGAGGACCATGATTTTTACCAGCAAATTTTAGCAACAAGGCTGTGCACCGAAAGATGTGAACAAGGTGCATATATAAGCGTAAGCGCTGCACACTTCAGTAAGTAAATTTTACGGAAAGAAAAAAATAACGATGAGACAAGTCGTATCAAAGTAAAATTTTAACCATCCAATTCTATGTTGAGCCCTTTAGAGAGGAAAACAAGGTGAATTAGCCACAACCTCTAAAGAGAGTAGACAGAATGCTCCAATCTTATATAGGATATGAAAAGAAAAATGATTGAGTATATGAGTGTGAGCATTACATACCCCAATCAACCAATTTTATGAAGAGAAAATAATGAGCACATGATAGTTGCATACAAAAAACATCGCAAAGAATGACATATGAGAACAGCATCGACAGAACTTACATAAGTTCTTAGATTCTATCTCTACGTATACTGTCAAGGTAAGGTCACAAGTATCAGATAGTCCAACATGTAATGATATAAGAAATTCTCTTTATAATGTCGAATGTCCTCCACTTTGTAGTTAAGTGTCTGCAAAAATTTCATGTTCATGCAAGGTAAGGGTATCTACAATGTTGACATTTGACAAAATGTCTAGCTTCTTCTGGTTTAATCCAATCCAAACTAAAAACATCAGAATAGTTCTGTTTTCTTGACAAGGCACAACGACATGTAACTTTTTTTTATTAGGATTTCTTGTTTGACATCAACACTTCAAAATCACTTCATGTTTAGTTTAGCTCTAATTAGCAATCTTTCTACTAGGTAACAAGCTAATGACTACCACAGGCTAGTTTAGATGAGCAGTGTAATTTGTACCAGTGAAATTGAAAAAGTGAAAATTATCATTAAAAAAAGAAAATTTTAATTTAAAAAATTTAAAAACAGGGTTGGAAAGATAATTTTCCTTCTAACCAATTTTTGACCTTTTTACCAAATCAAATAGCACTGTGACTCACCAGTGTCAACCAGTGAGCTGAACAGATCCTACATGTATGCATTACATGTATTTTTCTCCCCCCACCCCACAAAAAAAAATGTTTGCATAAATACACACATAAATATATAAATACAATAGGCCTTAACAATATAGTTCTCTTTATATATTCAATATGATCAATCCTTCACTGGCGTCAAATTTTAATTAATCAAGCAACCATATAATATGGGAGAGAACGTAAAAACACTGATAGTAGCATTTTGAATTCTTAATAAAGGATAAAAACAAAATAAATTGTAGAATATTTTTAAGCTTAAAACTGAATTCTTATACATTAATAAATGATAAAAAAAATAATGGGTGCGAGTTAATCTCAAAATTTTTTTTAAAAAGTATGATTTTCTTTTTCTACCATATCAAGTATTCTTATAATGAAAATTATATGTAAATCAAAAAATATGTTAGATTTATATGTAATTATTTAATCTTTGACAACAAAATCTACAATTCTCATGATGCCAAACTCTCCGTCTTTCATTTGTCTACTTTATCTATCAAATAATAAAAAGGTTTATATATAATGCATCGACAGTGTGTAGTCTTTATACACGATCAATATATCAAAGGTTGACACTTCATTAAAAAGTAAACTAAAAATACGTCAAGTCCTTAAAAAAATAAATATAATTTTTTCAGTTTACTCATAAAGGCTTATTAATGAAGTGTCAATTTTTTATGCATTGATAGTGTATAAAACCTATACACAGTCATTGCATTATATATAAATCCATAAAAAAAGAGTTTTTATACATGGATATTAAAATTTTTAATTTCATAAATGAGGTTATTATAGTATGTTTTACTTTTTCAATTTTTTTATATTTTCTAATATTTCTTAATGGATATGTGTGTCATCCTTTTAATACTATAATTATTATCCTATCCACCACCAGTAAAGTTTTTTAAGTCCACAACCGGTATCAAGATTATAATATGTGTCATTTAAAAATATTAAGAAAATGAAAAATAAATAAAATGAAACACATGTCATCATCTTAATCTCGCTCGTGAAGTTAAAAAACTCCACTGGCAATGGATAGGATGATAATCCTTAATACTATCTGTAAATTTAAAATTTCTACTCACAATAAATGAAATAATTTTTGGGTAATTATTCTATACATTGTCAGTGAAATATTTTTATTTCACAAGCGGTGTTAGAATCGTGACACATGTCCTATAAAAATATTAAAAAAATAAAAATAAATAAAATAAGACACGTGTCACGATCCTAACATCGCTTGTGGAATAAAAATATTTCACTGACAGTGCATGAAATTGTCACGACCTGAAGGCTACGACATTCACTTGATACTCATACTTTTTCTTAGTCTACAAATTTATGGACTAAATTTTTCTTTTTCATTTTAAGGTTTGTATTTGGTGTCAGTGTAGTTACTACTCTAATTTCACTGATCCTATATACAATGCTTTATCACATCTCTAAGTTACATCCCGACTCACTGAGCAACATACGTACTGTGTATTAATTAAAGTCTGTACATGTAAACAAGAGATTTACAAAAATGTATACCTCAAAAGTAACGAAGTGGATTCGCAGGATAATGGTCAGTACCAAACCTGTATACCATCTCCGAAGGCCCACTTAAAGCTCTCATGGTAGATTTTAACTTCAATAGTCTGAAAAGAGATGAAATTTAGTGGGGTGAGCAAAACCATGGCTCAGTAAGATACTAATATAAATGCAGGAGTAGAATTATACTGTCTTAAACCGTAATGCTTAACACCTGTAAGTTTGCAATTACAGTTCACCTTTTTCATCGATAACATCCCACTATCTCAATTC
Organism: Heritiera fomes; assembly: GCA_032173925.1. Lineage (NCBI taxonomy): Eukaryota > Viridiplantae > Streptophyta > Magnoliopsida > Malvales > Malvaceae > Heritiera > Heritiera fomes. The sequence goes on along the minus strand of JAPDPM010000023.1, from coordinate 8,653,561 downwards.
CTGTCATCTGTCTATCATTTAGACCTCTAAATACATCAACTTAATCACTTTCGATCTTCTTGTCCTTATACTACATTGCATCACACAACAATGCATCGTGTATAATTTGAATATCATATACTATTAATTCATACTCACATCAATCTCATCGTATATCATGTTTAATTGAGATATCATATCAGGTCACTTTACATTTAACAATTATACTCCTGTATTCTATCATCTCATATCGCTTTCCATATGGAGAATCATGATCACAGTGGTACGAAATCATAATTCTTTTCGTATAAATTCTATATTCATGTATCATATCGTATCATGTCGTATCATGACATCATATAGATGAAATATCATTAATACCTAGTCACGACACTCCTCATCTAATTCTCATGTTCGTGTACAATATAAGGTCATGACATATCTCATGTAAAAAGCATAGTATTATGTCATGATTTAGTAGGCAGCTTATGTAAACTTCACTGTATAAACCGCTATCATTTCAAATCATATCATGTATACTTTAGAACATGCTCAACATATAAATTTTCAATTCATTTCATATTTACCTTTAAGACAAGGTTGAAAGCATGCACAATTCTCTTTTCATATCATGTCAATTCAAAACTTGTTTTTTCACTTTTCATATCATGTCAATTCAAAACATGTCTTTTCATATCATTTCAAATCAAAACGTGCACATTTCTCTTTTCGTATCATGTCAATTCAAAACATATCTTTTCAAATTAAAACGTGCACATTTCTCTTTTCATATCATGTTAATTCAAAATATTTTTCATATACTGTAAGTCATATCAGGTCTAGAGTTCATATCAAATCAAACTATACTCTAGATCTCATATCATGTCATGTTCTACACAAAATCATATATGAGTCATATAAGTGTCGAAATCATATCACATGTACTTTTAAAACATGTTTAAAATATATACAGTTTCAAAATATATCTTATTTCAAACATGTCTCATGTACTATATAAATCATGTCAAGTCTAGAGTTCATATCAATAAAATCATACTCTAGACTTCATATTATATCGGTTTGAGACTAGGCTAGATCCCTAATACTCTATCAATAAAGACTTAAATCACTGTAGCTAGCAGTGAAAATTATGTCATCGTCTCCTGGAAACCAACTAGGGTGCTATCTATGGTCATAGACCTCATCTCTCTCAGCCCTACTGATCAGGTGTGACTGAGACATGTCCACGACTATTGTCGGACAAGCATCTCTGCCTAATGAGTAAATCTCCAATTAGGCGGTTTCCACTATGCTTTATTGAATTTAATTCTTTTAGGGTGCCTACAGTCTCATAAAACATTTAAATCTTTAGCTTTTCTTGTCAAAATCATATAAAGCACATGGTAAAATTCTTTAAGAGTCTTCATATACAAAAATATATATACTTTCTTTTTAAAATTAATCTATACTTTATAGCATTCATGTAACTGTTATTATAACATCTGAAGTTGTAGCAAGTTATGCTTAAAGGCGATGCTATAAAACTATTTCAGTATGCAACTTCGATAATATTTTCAACTGCCGATATAAGCAATATTTTCATCTAATACAGTAAAGCAATTCATCTAAATTATCACTATCAATCATTCGATTTCAAAACTTTCTTTTTGTCAAATCAGTAAATCAATATTCAAATCATTCAATATTCATTTCATTCGATATTCAAATTGCTCAATACTCCAATTATTCAATAATCAGATCACTTGGTATTCAAACCATTCAGTATTCAATATCCTTTCTCAATAGTCATCGACTATAATAATTATTTATACATCTCATCATCAATACTAGGACCACATCATTAGTATGAATCCTCTTAGTATCTATGAATATTTAAATATCATGTTTCGATGTAGCCATCAAGATACTGAAATTATGTAATTACCAATATCATCATTCAATATCTATTTCAGAGTCAACATTGAAGATAATAGAATCACAAGGCCAATAGTTACTTATCAAATCCATTTATGGTTTGACCAATTGGTATACGTTCATAATTTCCGACTTGAGATTCAATTTCATTCACTATCACAAAACCAGATCAAAATCCTCAAATCAAATTTCATATGGCCTATATAATTTATTATCGAACTTATGCAATTGTCAATCTTATTATTCAAGGCTTATTCCAAGGGTATAAGTAAAACTATATATTCACATGTTTATCACTCGTTTATTTGAATCTATAAATGATCGGATTGTGTCGTAATTCAACCTCGATTCCAATAAGGTTATGTATGCACGAGTCATACATTCGTTATGACTCAGTATCATAACTATCAATTGTGTACTATAATATTAATAATAAGACCCATACCACTACTGTAGGTCCATTTATTATCTCACGTATATCCGACAATACAATGTAATACGACAAAATCATCTCAACATCGACCCTTTGAATTGTCCATATTATCACGTTCGGAACTACTTCAAAATCAATAGATCGAATTCAATAAATTCTGGAATCATCACTTCATTATTACTTCCACAATTAAATCGTTAGACCATCAAGATTTCAACTACGATCTTCTCTTCCAAACTATATCACATAATCATTGTTACTTTCATCAATGCTCCAACTAATTGACATTTCACCTCATTTTCGACTCGATAATCAATTTATAATGTTAAGATAACTCTAATTATCGACTTTATAAGACCGACAATATAATTCCTCACGAAATCATGCTTATCCATTTATCTTTTTAACTATTTCAAAAAAATCAATTTTCCTACGACACGATAAAGTCCTTTCAAGCTTATCCTTCGATAATTCTTTTCAAGGTTCCATTTATATGAGAAAATTTAACATTTTCCATCAACATTTTCATATAAAATTCGACAGCATAACGACTTAATTTTTATTAAAACCTCCTGCAAGGAAACACAATTTATAATCCAGTCGTTGATTCTCACAATTTATTTATCTTTTACTAAGACCCCTACCACCAATTGTAGGTCCTTTTAGCATAAAAAAATCATTTCAATAATCATTCATCATCAAGATCAAAATTTCAAAACGTACAATATAATACTACCACTACTTTATAAGAGTATCTTACCTATTCACCAGAGCTTAGCGTGTTTCCGAGCCTAGCCGCACTCCACCACTTGTCTCATTACGATGTTGCTATATTCCACATTAAAAATTTTGGTGAAGTACTTCCCAAGCTCCTCTTATTTCTTTCTTTCTTTCCCTTTCTTCTTTCTTCTTTTTCTTTTTCCTTTCGCATTTTTTTCTTTTCTTCTTTTTCTTCTCTTTTTCTTTTTCCTTTCCTTCTTTTTCTTTTTTTTTTCTTCTTTTTTTTCTGGTCCGAACCGGTTCGACCGGTTTAGCCCAGTTCGACCGATTTAGCCTTTGCTGGCCGGTTCAGCCACTGGCGGTCACCCATTCCGACAGTTCGGCCACTCCACGGCTATCCGAGGTTGCCACAAAGCCAGATCTGGCCTTCATTTCCCAAGCGACGGCGCCGACGATGACAGATCTGGATGGTGGGTTTTTCGGCCTCTTTCTTCCCTTTTTCTCCTTTCCTTTGCCGTTTTCTTCCTCACCGGTGGTCTCCTCCTCTTTCTTTTCCCTCCGTTGGAGGCGCGAGTGGCGTGGCAATGGCCAAATCGGCGGTAGCGCCACTCTTCTCTTTTCCTTTTTCCCTTTCGGTTTCGCTTCGCCCTTTCTCTTTTCTTTCCTCTTTTTTTCTTTTTCGTCGCCGGCCAACCCTCTCTCCCTCTCGTTGGCTCGCCGGCGACCTCTTTCCCCCCTTCCTCTTCCTTCTCTCTCGGCCGACAGGTCAGCATTCATCTGGTTTTTCTCCTCTGTTTGTAACAGAGGAGAAAAGGAAATGGGGGGGTGGTCGGGTTGTGTCCCGACTCTCCCTTCCTTTTTTTTAATTTATTTATATATATTTATATTTATATTTATAAATATATATAAATACCCTATAAGTATATTTATATAAATATAAATATACTTATTTTATTCTTTATTATTTTGGATCTCTTAATATTCAAAATAATTTCCTCCCATTCATCAGTTCATCAATTTTCGGGAATTCCAATAATTTTTCCATCTTGCAAATAAACTTATTTATTTACTTTCGCTTATTTATTTGCATAAAAATTAAATTCTTGAGTAATTTAATACCAAAAATAGAAAAATTTTTGGTTCTTACATAAATAATTATCTATAATTTTTTATAAAAAAATTTATTAACATTAAACTATGAAATTAAATACAAAAATTTAACGTGCTTTCACACATTTAAGGAAAAAGAGTTCAAATCCATGAATTTTGGACTTTTAGCCCAAAACACTAATTGAACCAAACTCTAGTTTTCTATTGCTAGCCCAATCTCAAGTGTAAAAAATATCAGACATCCTCAAAGTCTCCGAGCCTTGCATTTTGCGACCCTTCCCTTCAATTTATCAGTTCAAGTCTTCAAGAAATATCACAATCTAATCTCTTCTCCTCTCTCTCTCTCTCTCTCTCTGACATTTCCAATGGCAACTCTCTTAAACCCTTCTCTCCTTCTACCCGCAAAACCCTTCCTTCCTAATCGTCTCCGGATCACTCCACTTCCTACTCTCCGTGTAAACCCACTGACTCAACATCTTCCTTCATCGTCATCGTCAACTCGTCCTCCTTGTGCTATCAAAGCTGCGGGTCGTGACAGTGACTATTCACCCAAGAGGAGCAGCAGCAATGAGCCAAGGGAAACGATAATGTTACCTGGCTGTGATTATAACCATTGGCTTATTGTCATGGAGTTCCCTAAAGACCCTGCTCCTACGAGAGAACAAATGATTGAGACTTATCTTAACACTCTTGCTACTGTCCTTGGCAGGTCAGACTTTCTTCTTTCTGGGTTTCTTTTGTTTGGTTGAAAAATCTGAAAATATGAAACTTTGATGTAAGTTTTTATGGGTTTTGCTTGGTTTTCTATGAGGTGCTTAAAAATTCCTCTTTTTGATTTTCTGGGTTTGTTTTGTTTTGTTGGGGAATGTCAAATTTTGATGAGATTTTTGTGGGTTTGCTTGGATTTGTATGAACGTGTTGCAATTTTCTATTTTTTTTCTCTTTTATCTTTTATTGAAACATAGAAAGAGAATTCCTTTGTTTGATTGTATTCAGTTTAAGGTACGGGTTTTATCAGTATGGTTATATATCTAATTTTTTAGCCTGAAGATTATAAATAAAGATGGAGCCTTGAATGAATAAAAGAAATAAGATTGAATCGTGCATTGCTCATTTGCTCACACGTATTTTGAATGATCATAATTAGTTCTTTCCAATAAATTTGAAAGTAGATTGAAGAGGAGAAAATATGCAATTCATTTGGCTTGTTATAACGACTTTCAGCCCACATTATAACAGTTTATTCTTAGAAATTGAATCTACTTAGGACAGAATCTTTATCTTGGGCCAGGAATGTACCTGTTTACCTGAATCTATCACCTTAGCTTTTGAGATCCTCAAAGGTTCGCAATAGAGTTGGTTTAAGATCTTAACTAGTTAGTTTGATCTGCATTTGTACATATTAGTGAAGCTCACTACTCATATGCCTCTTCTAGCTTCATGGTAGCTTTCTTTCAGTGTGTCTGCAGTCTTGTTCAAGTCTCTATCATGGATGAGCATTTAGCAATAATTAAGATGAGATCTGCACCTTTTTGTATCAATGAGAACCGGCTGCCTTATTAGCGTGTAGTAAATTAGCATACAATAATCACCATTTCGGTGAGTATATTTGTATCTAGTAATTGTAATAAAGAAATCTCGGATACAATTTTTTTTTCTTTATTACAGCATGGAAGAAGCAAAGAAGAACATGTATGCATTTAGCACCACTACATATACAGGGTTCCAATGTACTGTATCAGAAGAAACCTCTGAAAAGTTCAAGGGTAAGAGGATTTATCTGGGATTTGTTTGTTTGAACTATGTTGTTGTCTTTGACTTGCGAATGAATTTTATCCTTTTGGATGTAGGATTGCCTGGAGTTCTTTGGGTGCTGCCTGATTCCTACATAGATGTCAAAAATAAAGATTATGGAGGTTTGTTGGACAACTTAACTTTAGTTATGCGAAGAAATTTTTTTGTTTCACCAGATGGCTAGATTATGGTTGTATAATGTGCTTTTGCTTTTGTGTAATTTTAGGCGATAAATATATCAATGGGGAAATAATTCCCTGCAAATACCCTACTTATCAACCAAAGCCAAGAAAAGAATCAAAATATGTGAGCAGAAGATACGAGAGACGAAAAGATGGTCCTCCTGCTGGACAGTCCAGACCAAAACAAGCAGCAAATCAGTCAGAATCATCATCTTGACAAGGTACTATAAACACCTTTCTATAAAAAAGGGCAAATCCAGTGCACAGGGCTCTCATATGCTATGGGGTGTAGAGAGGATCATATGTACATAGCCTTTCTTCATGTTAACAAAGAAGTTGTTTCCGTGACTTGAACTTGTGCCCTCCCCAGACCTTTCTATACTCCTCTAAATTATGTTGGTCTAAAGTCTAATTTTCATCATACAAATTCTTTCTTTTGTTGACAGTTCATCAAGGGTTTGTTGCCAGGACAGGTGGTACCAGGCAAGCTCTATTTTGCGTGCTAGTGAAACACATGTGCCGGTGTACTATTTATCTGTTCTATCAATTTTCCCCTGTAAGTCTTTGTAGTAGTTTTATGCAGACAAAAATAGACCTATATGAGTTTTTTAGCAACGTTGTCAATTGAGAAGTATGTTAGCTACATGTGGTTATGATTACCTTTGATCTCGCATCCAATTTATTTCCCATTTAAACTATAAGCTATATGGATATGGATTTGGGTTATTATGTGCTTGCCTTGGTTTCCAGTTGCTTCATTTCTTGACCAGCTTTGTGTATACGAAAGTATGAAGAATGTTTAGGTATAATACAGTTTGATGAAAGGCCATGCAGTTCCATGAAGAAAGGCTGTCACACCATGTCTCATCAGCCAACGGTCTTCCCATTGTTCTTCATAGCCCATGGTTCAGCAACTGATACTTTCACATGGTTAGTGCAGTAAAAAGTCAACCAAAATGAAAACATGAAAGTAAAAACAGAAGGGTTAGCTTCAAATTAAATTGGTGGTTTATATTTATGTATGTTTCTCTAATTAGTAGTGGAAATTGTTAAGAAAGTTCAGAAAGCAATGTGTGGGTTTTGTTCATTTTGGAAGACCAATAATTGTTTGGGTAAAAAGAATTTAAAAAAAAATTGTCTGATTAATTGTAGTTATGTTTGGCTTAATGAGGCAAAGCTATTTATTTTTCTTCTCTTCCTTCTTGAATACTAATTGCCTAAATCATCTTAGGGTTATTGTCATATTTCATATTAAAGCCGCTTTGAGTGAATAGATAATGCTGGGATCTGAGTCAATGAGGTCTTGGTTTAGTGGCAAAAAGGAAATCCTGAGACTTTAAGGTTTCGGATTCGAGTCTTATCAAGTGTGAGTTTGAATTAATCTAGTTATTTACTAGTTTACTTAATTTAAGTAATGTGATTTTCATAGTTATCTGTTCATGGAATGTAATACGTTGATTGTGATTGTAACTTCTAATGAAAATGTACTACTCAAAAAAAATGTCGAGATTTGAGAATAAAAATTTTATTAATTTAGAGATTTAAATTTTAAATTTACTAAAAATAATCTTTTTAAAAGATTAGATGAATTTGATTGATTGAGGTGCTGATTTTTTTATATATATATATTAATTAATTATAATCATTATCATTCCCTTATATTTGGGATGTTCTTAAAGCAAGAACAAGCTGCTATACATGAAGTTTCCTTAATCAACTATAAATATAATGAAATTAGGTTTATTAGCTTATAAACAAACAAAAGGTTTCATTTTAAAAGAAAATAAAGAAATTAATTAGAAAAATGCATCTAGGAGAAAGAGGAAAAAGAATAATAAAATCCCAAGCTTTGTTTAGTGTTATTTTAAGAACTTATCTTAAAAAAAAATAAAAAAGAATTCATTTTCCTTTTTTTGAAAATTGATGGGACTTGTAACAGAACCAAGAGACACAATCCTTGGAAACCAAGAGAATATTTAGAAAAAACAGTTTTCCTTTTGCTCATAATGTACAAGCTAGGTATACGTATTCGTATAATGTAACAGCTTATTCTTACCAAGAAAAGAAAAGCTTACTAAAGTAGTCAAGAATCCTTGATAAATTCAACTTGCTAGCTAATTACAAACCCTTCCTAGCTAACTACAATTTGCAATTTTGTTAAAGCTTACTCTAAAATTTTGCTTATCATTATATTAATTAATTTTATATATAATAATAATATAACCAAAAATTTATTTTTTTTTGGTTATTTGAAGAAACCAATAGTAGGTAATTTTTTTTTTTACAAAAAATTTCGTACTTTAAGAATGAAATGAAGAAATTGCAAGTGCTGAAATTAACATTAAACTTATTAAAAATCATTTTTTAAAAAAAAAAACTATATGAATTGAGCCTGGTTTAGTTTAAATATTCATAAATAATATCCAACAAATTTTATGCATGAATTTTAACACATATAATATCTTTCCTTATTCTCAAATTTTGATTTTTTTTTTAAAAAATACATATCAATTAAACTAAACCATATTCAAATAATGGAAATTTATAATAATAGTAAAGACAAACAAAAAGTTAACCACAACGATGTTAATGGAAATCTTAATATTATTATAACAAGCATGCTAGCTAAGAACATTTGCATGTGTTTGTTAAAAGAAAAACAAATCAATTCTTGATCATATTTGTATTAGACATAATAATATTAGCTGTGATTTTTTTCAGCTCTTTTCTCGGGGAATTCCCTTGTTTTATGGTCTCTTTTTCCCTTTGAGCTTCCCACCATTATATTATTTTACTCGTTTCTTTAATGGCCCAAGATCCCAATCTTCTCTTTAGATAAAATCTTCATTTCTTTATTTTTTTCTACATTGAAAGCCTTTTAATATTAGCATTAAAATCATGCCAACGAGGTCTTGTTTAGTGGCAAAAAAGAGGTCTTGAGATTTTGAAATTTCAGATTCAAGTTCATCAAGTATGAGTTTAAGTTAGTCTAATTATTTACTAGTTTGTTTAATTTGTTATAATTATTTACTAGTTTACTTAGTTTAAGTAATGTGATTTTTATAAATGTAATATACTGATTGTGATTGTAAGTTTGTAACTTCTAATGAAAATGTATTACTCAAAAAAATATTAGCATTAAAATTATATTTGATGCAAAACAATAAAAGAACAAGAATCTAATTTCTTTTGAAAAAAAAAAAGGAAAAATTTTGTCTTCTTCCCCCCAAAAAAGAAAAAATTAAAGGGAATCAAATCAAGCTGAAATTCTTGTCTAGTGTATCTAAATACCAAAAATAATACTAAAAGAAAAAAACCGAACCCCAAACTAACCCCATATGATATCATTATATACTAAAGGTCGAGAAAAAAAATATAAACATCAAAGAATTCAAAAATTTCATTAATAAGATTATGTCAATGGAAATGATGACATGAATGGTAAGTAAATTTATTTTTTAAGAAAAAAAATTATGTTATTTTTTTTTATCTTTTTAAACTAAATTCTTGTAAAAAAATATTGATAAAATAGATATTTATTAAAGTAAATTAATATTTATTAGAGAAGGCATTTTAATATATATTAGGAAGGCATTTTAGAATTTATTAATATATATTAGAGAAGATTCATTCTGTTTTCGTTCAATTATCATGTTTAACTTAGTACTTTTAATAGAATTTTACAAACAAATTTATATTGTTATTTAATTATTATTATTATAAATAATAAATATTAATAAATTTTAAAATGCCTTCCTCTACAAATATTAGGAAAAAATCTTTTTGATAAAAATAAATTAATTCAATAATAGTTTTTGAGGTAAAGGAATGTATTTGAATTATTTAATAAGTAGGGATCTATTTACACATGTGTAAAATAAATTTGTTTTACACAGTTTTATATCTTCATATAAAATTAATATTTTTGCAAACCAACTGTTGGATTTAACAATCTACTTATATTTATTATGTATGTAAATTTTTGAATCAATATGGTATTTTTTTTCATTTTAATCTAGAATGGTATTTTTTTCAATATATAACAACGGTTGAATATTTTATGAAATAAATAGTTAGATGTATTCGATTAATTTGAAATTTGGTATGCATGATATATGTGAATAGAACATAAAATTCAACGGTTGGATTAAAAAAAATTATAAATTATATACAAAGATATGAAAATATGAAACTAAATTTATTTTATACATGTATAACTGGATCTCTCCCCTATTTAATTCATTAAAAAGTGAAAAGAGCAGTGCTCTTTCGCTAACGGTAGATTCATGATAGCAAGAGGTCACGCAAATGTCACGCGTGGGGACGTGCATGACCCACACGTGGGCCAATTCCAAACCGGAAACCTGCTTTTACCCTGACCCATCCCTCGAACACAATCCAACTCTCGTGACCATCTGACCAACCGGGAATGCCAAGTTGCCAGTCACCCTTGGTCCACGTGTGTCATATCATTGGGCTGGGTTAGCCACCCTTGGTCCCCCGTCAGTAACGCAATCATCAGCCTTAAATAAATTAAAGAAAAATATGACAGAACTTTGTCCAGTTAAGTTCAGGTCACTGTCCCCCTGTTCTTTCCCAAAATGGCAAAAGGGTAAATAAATAACCTATTTTGACCCTTTTCTCAGAAAAACTATTTTCTTATATTTTTCTTAATTTTTCTTCCTACAATGATTTTCACCTTAATATATATACACAATAATGTGATATGATACAAAAATAATGTAAAAAAAATGAAAGTGATACATATTAAAATTTGATAAAAAACTATATATGAATTTGACAAAATTTTTTTAAAAAAATTATATTTAATGAGTCAACATGAAGTTTAATATTTTACATGACATAAATATAATTTGAAATAACATGAACATAAATTATATGCTCAAATTGTGAGCCCTAGTATAAGCCTAAATATAAAGCTAATTCTACTTAAAGGTTGTGGTTCAGTTGGCAATGCAGGTTGAGTTTGTGAGAAGAGCTTTCGGATTCGACTCCCACTAAACACATCTTTGGGAAAGGGTGAAGAGCCTTAACTGTGACTAAACCCCGAATAGAATTAGTCTCAAACCGTTAAAATAGATGAGAATACTTGTGGTTTACACAAAAAAAATATAAAGCTGATTCTACCAAGCCCATAAATACAAGGGGAAAAAATGTTAGAATCTGAAATGTGAAGAGTAAAATGGTATGTTTGCCCTTCAGTTACTAATCTGACAACATGGGGCTTTGAGAGTTTGTCTTTTTGACTGAAATATGCAACCGTTACATGCTTCATATGCCAAGGGTTAATAAGTTGAGCTATGATTTGACCAAATTGCCCTTCATTGGCTAATTAACCCTAGTGGATTGTCACTATAATTAGGGTTAGAGTTTTTTATGATAATCTTCCTTGCCTTGGAGCGGTATCCTTGTGATGAGATCTGAAGAAGAAAGATTGAGATTGCTTCACCTTCTTGTTCATGCAACAATTTGGTACGGGACCAATTTTTGTGTTAATTGTTTAAGTTTTGCTTGCAAGAAAAGAAAAGCAAATTGGAAAATAGTATGAAACATTATATGCTATTCATTTTTTTAAATTTAAAAGTTACGAAAATTTTTGAAATTTCATTTTATAAATAAAAATAAAACGTAAAAATAAGATAACAATCTAATAATTTAAATACAATCGAGTCGATTTTCGAATGTTTTGTAAGGAAAACTATTTACAAAGCTTGTCATGGTAAATTTGGGAGTTGGGACACAATTTTAAGTTCTATAAGATCCATAATAGTAAGAATATTAGAGAAGCTTGTACCATTGAAGTAAATGACTAGATAAAAACAAAGAAAGAATTTGGTGCTATTGTATTTTTCTAGTTCAATTAACAAATCTTTTCGATTTTCATAAATTGATTCAAGGTTCTATTCATTTCCAATTTCCACATGACAAAAATATCAAATTCTATGTAGCAAACCTCTCAACAATTATGCACATAAAAACAAGACAAATAATGCAAATAATTTAAGACTACATCGTACACAATGGACCACACCATGTTTAAAATTAAAGCTTACCTCAAATATTAATACAAGAAGAAGCAAACCAACAAATTAAAAATAAATAAATATCAATTATAAACCTAAGATTAAATTAATGCTCATAAGGTGATAAATTATAAGAAAATTAATTAAACCCTGATCAAACTACCCCTTTTAAGTTGGCCCCATTCACCAACCAATGGCAAAAGAGTAATCTCACATTAATTTTTTTTTTTAATTTTTAAAAAGTCTTTTCCACTTTTATTTTTCCTTTTCCATGCCATTCATTCCATCTCCCCTAACAGGCCAACGCCCATTTCCTCATGAGCCTTTGCTTTTCCTTTTTCTCTTTTTCCATCTTTCTATGCATTTGAATACCAGCCATGGAATTCCTTAGCAGTAGCAGCAAAACCAGAGTCTATTTAACAAGGCAACTGCTTTGCTTTTACATAATCTTTTGCTTTCTTTTACCCTTCTCTGTTTCTTCTTCTGCTTCAATCCATGATCTTCTTGTTTCAAGAGGCTTGCCAGCAGGGCTGCTGCCAAAGGAAGTGAAATCCTACACACTTTCAGAGAATGGAACCCTGGAAGTTTTCCTGGATGGGCCATGCTTGACCAAGTATGAGAACAGGGTGTTCTTTGACAGTGTGGTGAGGGCTAACCTCACCTATGGCAGCCTCATTGGAGTTGTAGGGTTAACCCAGGAAGAACTCTTCCTTTGGTTGCCTGTTAAAGACATCATTGTTGATGACCCAAAATCTGGTCTGATTTTGTTTGACATTGGTGTTGCTCACAAACAGCTTTCCTTGTCTCTTTTTGAAGAACCTCCTGACTGTAAACCTCAGGGTAAGATAATGTCTTCCTTTTCTTTCTTTCTTCTTCATTTATTTATTTATTTATTTATCAATCATGTCACAGAATGAAATCAATGTTCATAAATCAGAATATTTGTCATTTTTTCTTGATAAAAATTATGTGACATGTTAGAATGTTGGTTTGGGCTAGTTTTTAATTCAAACTTACATTTTTTTGGGTGTTTAATGTTCATGTAAATTTGTATTTTTGAATACTCTACTAATTATGTTTTCAGTTTTGATTCGATATTTGTATTTTGTTTTTTAAGCTAAGAGTTCCACTGAAAAATTTTATTTTTGTGGCTATTGAGACGAAATTTCTGTTATTATTTAGAGAATAGAAACTGATTTGGAATCTAATGTCTGAGTATTCTGATTTTAATGACAGTTTCCTTTGTTGTTTGTACTATGATTCTTGTTTGTCTAATTCCTCCTTTACCAAAGAAAAAATATTTGTTAATTTAAAAAAAATAAATAATACTATTATTTCATTTTGTTGAAAAATAAATGTGAATTTATGTTTTTCTTATTTACATTTTGTTTGAGTGACTAATAATAAATATTGGGGTTTCCTTTTGCAGGAATACTGAAGAATCATGTGAGGAAGGAGAAAGGGTTTGAGGCTTTGAGATAGAAAAGAATTCCAAGTGGTTTCAACTGTCTTTCTTTTTTTAAATATGTAATAATTAATTAGGTTTTTCTAATTATGTTTAAATATAAGTAATTTTAGGTCATGTTTAGGAGTTGTAAAGAAGTGGATTTCTTGGAATCTAATCTTTTTTTTTTAATTTTTTTTCTTTCACTCCTTTTGTTTTAATCCATTAAATAAAGATAAAAAAGGATTAGATTAGCACCAAAGCAATGGATAAAATTCTTATTTATCTCTCCACAACGATAATTGATTATCTACTTAGGAATTTTCTTCCTTTTTAAAAAACATCACTTATTTATTCTCTTTTTTATCATCTTTTTGTTTTATTTTTAAATTTAATATTCCAAATCTTTCAAGAATCAAATCACCTAATATATTTTAGATTTGTGATAAGATTTTGTCAGGAAATTTAAAATAGAAAAAAAAAGATAATTTTTACAATTTTTAACTAGTGATTTACAAAAATCTTAATCTTCTCAAATTTAAACCCAAAAGGCTATATATTTATTTGGATGTCAGTTATCATTTAAAACCTGTCGTCTACTAAAATACCATTTTTTTTATTTGTGAAAATTACTTTGCGCAATGAAAAATTTTATATATTTAAAAGGTTAAAATAAAAAATTTCTAAATTTTAATATTTTACTTAAATAAAATTTTATATTTTATTGTATCTAAATTAAATTTTTAATCTTCAATTTACTTCTAAATAAACTCTTAATTTTTAATTCGTACTATAATCTGAATAATTCCTTAACATAAATTAATTTTTTTTGATTGAAATAAAGGTTTTATTTGAGTGCAAAACAAAACAACTTATTTTGATATAATAAAAATATAAAATAATTAAAAAAATTTTAAATAAAAAATTTATGTAGGTTCATATATCTATAAAACACTTTTCATTAATAGATTTTAGTAGTATATAAAGTTTCTTTAAATTACTAATCAAAACTTTATTTTAATCTCTCTTTTTTAATACTATAGTATATATAATATGATTGATAATAATTAAATATGATTATGAAGATTTTTTCCACCATAGCATAGTCTTTAACTTTATGATTTTACGCGGGAAAAGTGGGGTCAATGTGTTAATGTTTTGCATTGCTAAAACGGACCCACAATCACCTAGATGTAGGGTACATAGAAAGCATTATTTGCACATTTGTTTTCATTGTCCTTGGCTTTGGCATTATCATAAAGTCCTTCGCCCTCCCCTTGAGATCCTTTTATCCTCTTTTGGTGATAGCCTTAACTGAAAGATTTTTTTTTAATGATTTTTTGTTGCTAACCCATAAAGTTATCTTAAAATATCTTAACTAAATAAGCCAAAGATCGATCAAGATTACATACATTTGTTTTTCTGCAAACACATTTGAGGGGTTGAATTAGATAATTATTGAAAATTCTATTTATTAATTTGCAAATTGCAAAGATTAAAAATTTGAGAAAATTAATTGAAAAGATAATGTGCTAATTAGATAATATGGTATTTGTACAAAGAGAATAGTAATTTTTTTATGAATAGTACATTTTCTTTCAAAGTTATAATCATAATCACCGTAGCATATTATATTTAATGAATCAATAACATGATAAACTAGTAAATATAAATAACAATAACAAATTAAACTCAATTTTACATTTGATAAGACTTGAACTTAAGATCTCAAAGTTTTAAGATCTTCTAATTATCTCTAAATCATAATCTCATTAGCATGTGATTGGTAATTAATTGATTAATTCACTCTTGATAATGGATTTTTATTTCTTATTCTACTTGTTATGATGACTAATAATATGTAATTTTCAACTATCAAATCTAACTATATAAATATAGTGTAATTTGTTGAAAAAAGTTTTGAACAAGGGTTTATGTTTTAATTCAATTCACACCTTTTGCAATAAACAAAGTTCAACCCCCAATATAGACAAAATTAATTGCATGTATAGTTTGTGACAAAAACTTTTAGCATTCTAATTTAATAAATCATGTAATTAATTTGTAACATTCCTTTTGTCCCAACGATTAATATTGCATTAGAATCTATTTATTCTAAGTTTTGTTAGATTACATGATTCAAATCATGTTAAATATACTCATCTCTAACATCAAAGACTCATTTTGTGGAGACCCATACGAGGCATTGTTCACTTTGACTAGGAATATAAACAGGTCGGGTATCCACTAAGTTTGGGATACCCAAACCTGATAAATTTTTATAATACCTGAACCCAATTAACTACTCGATTATTTTAATTTATGTTATCTGAACCCTAACCCTATAAAATAGGAAATACCCGTTTAATTACCCAAACCTGTTAATTACCCATTTATTAAGTCAAAGTTTGACTTTCAAATTTAAATTTGAAATCAATTTTGGAATAACTTAATTAAAAAAATTAAACTAATAAATTTAATTTAACACAAAAATAAATTAAAGTTAAAAATCATAATTATAATATTTAATGAATTAATTTAATTAAATACAACATTAATAATAAATAATTTATATACAAAAAATATAAATATTATATTAATTAATTATTATTTATAATTTGGTTTGGGTAGAGGGTACCTTAAGATAACTACCCGAACCCTACTCGAACTTGTGATGGGTAATAATTTCACTATCCGAATCTAATTATATACTACCCTAACCCTACTTAAACGGATTTGGTAGTGTCGTGTACTTGTTTATAGGGTACCCATTGCCATCCCTTTGACCTGAAAGTTTTACAGCGTTGTCCCACAAAATGCGCTTCACAATTATGGGTTCAAGTCTCTACATTTATAGTATTGTAGGGTCTCACAAACTTTCGATATAAGATTAGGGTGTTACAAACTCCCTCACTTTAAAGCTTGACGTGCTCGTCAAGTCCAATCAAAACAGAATCAAGATCACACCAGGCGTTGAAAATTCTAGAGGTGGCTCCCACCATATAGCATTTAGTTCTCTGTAGAATAGAGGTGGCTCCCATGATTTAGCACTTAGGTCGCGGATATTCGACTGGTGAACCGCCTTTGATACCATTTGTGGAGACCCGCACTAAACTTACGATGTATTGTTCGTTTTGATCCGAAAGTCTCACGATTTTATCCCACAAAAGACACTTCACAAGTATGGGTTCAAATCTCTACATATATAATATTGCAAAGTCTCACAAACTCATGATATAGGATTAGGGTGTTACACATTCTTAAGAAACAATAATAGTAAAAAAAAAATTATGCATTCCATTTTGGGAATCACTTGAAACCTTAGATATAGATTTTTGATTTAGTGCATTCGGTTTTGTGAAAATTATTATGGAATTTGATGATAATTTTCATAAAATCGAATCTATGAGATCAAATTTTATAAGATTATATACCATTTCAATAAATATGCTGAACCCTATCAAAAAAAAATTAAAAGAAAGACCCACCAAAGCCACAAGTAAATCCACATCAAACTAAGCTTAGAGTATGAGTTCACTAAAGACATTTGTATATATCCATTTAAAAATTAAATATCTTCCCGCACTACTCAACACTAATTAAACCAAGCTACTAAAGTCAAGAACTATAATTAATTATTGAAATTTCTACTTTATACATCTTTTTCTATCCCTTTCCTTTCGATAAGGGAATCTACCCTTTGGAGGGTTGCTTTGTCCTTTCACATGAATCAGCTTGTAAAGTGACCTCAAGAGCTAGTTAGCTAGGCTAAAAAGAAAAAGATCAAAGGATTCTCAAAGGGAAAGAAGAAGGGGTCATTGTGGGTTTTAAATGAGATTTAATTTGAAATTGAACCATCTAAAATTTTATTATTTTTTGTTGGATTGTCATAGTAATATATAGTACAATCTACATGGGTTCTTTTCCTTGCTGAAAATAGATAGAAAAAACCTGATATGGTATCAGTTTATGAACCTCATGTGATAGTTCCCTAGTGCATTGGATGTTGATATCTTACCTAACAAATCAAGTTCCTTTTATTTCAACTAGGTATCTTGCAACCAACAAATACAAATCCCAACCAAATTCCTAAGAGGTATTCCACAGTAGAATGATTAGAATCGTTGTAGTTTAAGTTTACTTTAATTGATAGATTGAGTGAATTTCCCTTATGTATATAGAAAATTTTATAATAAGATTGATTTTACTGTAAGATTAATTTATTTTTATGTCTATTGATATTAATTTTATTCTTATTTTCATGTGTTTACACCGATTTTCAGTAGAATTAACCTATTGAATTAGTGAAAAAAAAGTATATTAGTCTAAAAGGTAGACTTGACAACTCTGAAGTACGATGCAAAAAACAATTAAAAAAATGAAAGTGATATAAACTAAAATTTGATAAAAAAATTTTATGAATTTGGCAAAAACTTAAAAATGTTTTGTATTTGCCATGTCAACAAAAAAAATTTATATTTTACATGGCACTAATATAATTTAACATAATATGAATATAAAATATATACACAAATGGTTAGATTTAATAAAAAAAGCTCAAAAGTCGAATTTAAAAAAGTAGGGCAAATATAAATTTGGACTAAATATGAATTGTATTGGGTTTTTACCATTAGGAGGTTCTTTAAAGCCCAGAATTTGGTATACTAGATTTATCAAGCCTATGAGCCTTAATAGAAAAGCAAAAAAAAAGAAGAAAAAAAAAGACTAACTTAGAACCGTTTGATCTAAATACTTCTGGAGAGAAATGGAGTTTCCTAAAATAAAAGTTGACTATGAAGAATAACAGCTAACAAGATTTTTGGAAAAACATTAAACCGTAATCCCCTAATTTTCTACTAATTTCCATTCCATTCAAAAAAATTTTCCACTAATTAATGAAAAGCTACTCCAAACCCATGTCCTGTTTTATTTATTTTAATATTTTTATAAGACACATGTCATGATCTTAACGCTGCTTATGAAGTAAAAAAACTCCACTGTTAGTGTATGTAATAATTATCCTTTCTTGATGGATAATTATTACATACACTGACAGTGGAGTTTTTTTACTCCACAAGCAGCGTTAAGATCGTAACACATGTCCTGCTTTATTTATTTTAATATTTTTATAAGACACATGTCATGATCTTAACGCTGCTTATGGAGTAAAAAAACTCCACTATCAGTGTATATAATAATTATCCTTTTTTGATATTCAAGTAGTTTGTACATTTAAAGACAATCGCCATTGAATATGAGAACTAATTAAGTAGATTTATCACTTTCTTTAAAATGTGGGTTTCAATATATTAAAAGTCAAATTTCAATATATGCAATTCATTTCATTTAACCCTGATTTTAATTGTTAAAATTCACAAGCAGATTTCTTTGAAGAAAATAATAGACAATTTAGTTGAAAATTTTCTAATTAAGTAATTAAATAAAATATATGTTAAATTTTTAATTTCTTATTTACATTCTAAAATAAAATTAATAAGAAATCAGTTAAAAATTTTGACAAAAAAATTTAAATTTGCATATGAACTAAAAGTTTGTTTTTATCGAAAGTGGTTAATAGAAGTGGAAGTGAACTTCTTTTCTAGATATTTGAACATGGTTCAAATCTTGGAGTTCTCACTATTAGGAGAATTTTACTGTTTACTATTCTCAGTCCGAACAAAATTAATTTTAAATTGTAAAACGAATGAGAATACTTGTTCTTACACAAAAAAAAATTCGTTTTTAGACATTGACAATATTACACTTTTCTATCTAACTTTGTAACCAATTATGGGGTAGCGTTAACTTATAAATACTGATCTCAAGAACCCAAACTAAAAATTTACAAATTTTAAGTTGTGGACTTTACTTGATATTGAATTTATATCTTGGTTGTGACTTACATTTACTTAGAGGGTGGGATCGATCACTGATGTTCTGATTGGGGTCTGAAAATCATGCTGTTATCGGGGAGGGATCCACAGTGGGGGGCCACACTGGGATCCTTAAGCCTTTTACTAAATTGGGAAAATATTTAGTTCTTTTATATTTTTACACCCATTAAAAATGAAAAAAAATCAAATAGTTATAACATATATATATATATATATATATATATAACTATAACTTTAATAAAAATGTTTTTATTGAAGTACCCTTATAAATTTAAAAAACAAAAAAAATAAAAACCAAGATGTGACCCCTCCCACCATAATTTTCCCTTTTTACTTTTCCAAATCTATAACAATTTTCATTAAATATAAAGAAACTAAAAAAGTAACAAGAAGAAAAAAAAGTCATTAAGCTAATAACAAAACAAAAAAGAAATGGAATATTTTCTTCTTTTAATTAAATATTCAAGAAGTAATTACTTTTTTTATATTTGCTAAGGTGATGGAATATTTATTTAATATTTGAAATTTTTTCTATTGACAA
This sequence comes from Heritiera fomes, assembly GCA_032173925.1. NCBI lineage: Eukaryota > Viridiplantae > Streptophyta > Magnoliopsida > Malvales > Malvaceae > Heritiera > Heritiera fomes. The sequence goes on along the minus strand of JAPDPM010000023.1, from coordinate 8,633,485 downwards.
AGTGATTTAATTTCGAGTTAATTTATGATTTATTTTTATTTATAGTAACTATGGATTTAGAATAAAGAATTAAAATCATATATTTCTTGAAGTTGAACTAAATAATTTAATTTTTTTGAAGTTATTTGTCATATATAAGATTTTTCTATTTAATTAAATTTTAAATACATAATAAAGTATGCCTAATATTTTTGTTTGCATGATTGTATTCGAATATATCTTTTTATTCTTTATAAATTAAATAAACTAAACCATTTAGCTTAATTATTTATGGTAAAAATATCTTATTATGAACAAGCCAATTTTGAAGGAATCATCTGTAATTAATATTAGTAGTATACAATATTTGTGCAAATTCAATTCGAAAAGCTTATTCGTAAAAGGATCCATATCAACCTTATGAAAATAATTTTACCCAAAAAAATTGGAAAGGCAGTATTTCATTTTGTTCCTACATTGTTCAAAAGTATGTTAAATGGTCAGAATGTAGTGTAGAGAAAGTCGATTTTTGCTTGTGGTGTTATCTTTGTAGATTGAAAATTGGAAAGCAAGCGACAAAATGAAAAAGGAAAAAAAATTGATATTTATGTTGGAGGTTTAAATAGTGTTCATAAGAGAGTTTAGAAGTGTTATCCAAAATTTGCTAAATCAAAAAGCAACATATACAATGTGCTTTTGCAAAGTAATTCAATCAAACATGAAAAAATTATCAAGTTCAATTAACCACAACATTTTAATGCATTTGATTTTCTTTTATATCAAAGTTTGACATTTCATTGTAGTTATGAAATTGAGAATTCTCACTATCATATTTTTTTTTAAATTTTTTAGATTTTTTTTATCTATCTGAATGAAACCATCAATAGTATTGTTTCGGATTATGAATGGGAAAATTTTACAAAGATTTCAAATTATGAAAACATGTTTTGTTAATTTATAAATAAAATAGTTTTTGATATATCTTAATAATTTGCACTTAATATTATATATATATATATATATATATATATATTAGTTTGCCCCCATTGAGTATAAATCCTGGATCCGTCCCTGGTTGTATGTATCTGAATGTGTTGAAGAATTTTTTGGCTATGGTTTTTTCTGTCATCTCAAAAATCCGACAACACTGCTCAGATGTTTTGCCTGCCAAACCCTGAGGAGATCACTAAAGATTGTGTTGCTTGCAATGTCAAAGCCATCTCACTGCCAAAACCTGCCATGCAGGCATTCAAATTATTCAATGAGAGTCCTGCAGTTCAGGCTGCGGTTAACTTTTCTTTTTCATGTTTTTAAGTACTCATAATTGTGGTATTATCTTGGATTCATGTGACTTGGGAAATGTTAATCGTGTCTTCCAATCATGTCTTTACCCTCTCAGCTGGTTTGCTACATGTTTGAATTATTATCTTCCTACGTATTGTTTTTTTTATCGAAACCTTCCGGTATCCACCTTCGGTGACTAATTTGGAGTCGGGAGAAGCAGAGCGTGATTAGGCAGTCTCCCTCTCAACACTGACACTCCATACACAAATCAGGATTCGAACCCTGACCTTGCTTAAGGGACGAGAGCCGCTAGCTACTCACGTCAACCAGTTGTTGGTAAATAGTATTGGTTGATGGATTTGGTTTTCCACTCAGTCTCTTGTTGCCTCAATTGTTGCCGATGAGAAGATTCGCACATTGCTTTTCCATTACTTTCAATATTCGTTGCATCTCTTACACTTTAATTTTAAAATGAATATTCTGCAGATGATGAATTCGGAGATCCAGGATTCCATTGAAGCTCCGAATCTTCTGTCAGAAGAATGTTTTGATGCAACTCAACCTAAAGACAGTGGAAAACCAGCTTCAGGTTTTCTAAAGAAAGTCAAGACTGGTTTGGTTAAGATGGTGAGTAAAGTGAAGAACACCATTGTAAGCGTCTTTACTTCTTCTGCTGAAAAGGAAAAAGAAAATGCTGGATCAAACAATTATGTGAAGATGATAGGAGGTGATATATTGGGATTGACAGTGACGCTTATTTTTTTAAAAAAATATATTTTTATTTCAAAATTACAATCATAATCAACATATTATATTTTTTGAACCCGTAAGTTGATAAAATAATAAATACAACTAACAATAATCAACTAAACAAATAACATTAACAAATTTAACTCGATCTTATATTTGGTGAAACTCGAATATTTTGAAACAAGTTGTGGTTTTGAAAAGAGCTGTAGTGAAATTTTCATATTACTTAGTGAAATTGCTGATCTTACAAACTTTAAATTGTACTTATTTGGATGCCTTTATGGATGATAATGGTGATGAAAATTTGTGCTGAAGCTTTTAAGTTAGTTTCTTTTATGGAAGGATGGTTAAGGGTTGAATAATGATATGCACTCAAAACTCAGTCCAATTTGAATTTGAATCTAATTAAATTCGAATTGATTAAAAAAATCAACAATTGAAATTTATTTAATTTAAATTCAATACAATCTAAATTCAAATTATTTCAAGTTTAGAATGATTCAAATTTGAACAATTAACTTGGAAACAATTAGAAATTATATAAATTTGAAATTAAATTTCATTAATTTGAACTCGTAATGACTCAAAATTGCTCAAAACATACATATTTGAAAAACTAGGAAGTAAAATGATTGAAATCCAAAATAATCATTTTTTATGCAAAAATATTTATTCTAAATATTTGTAATATACCTGGCAATCCTAAACTAAACAATATGATATGACATGAAAACGATACAAAAATAACACGAACTAAAATTTGATAAATTTATATATAAATATGACAAAAAGTAAAAAAAAAATTGTGTTTGATGTATTGCCACAAATTTTGACTAAAAAATTTCATGTTTTATACGACATGGTATCAATTTTACAAGACATAAACATAAATTATATATCTAAATTATCAAATCTAATTTGTATCTTATCGTCGCTGACATAATTTTACACTCTTTCTCATCAAAATTTGCATACAACATATTTTTTAATATTTACCAAATTTATATACAATTTTTAGCAATTTTTTTTATCAAATTCATTTTTTTTCTATGATCGTGCCATTTTGAAATTGTTAAATCTAAACACGCCCGCATTCACGGTAAGGGCATCTGAAAATGAAAATGGCAAATTCTACCAGCTTGACAATGAAAATTTGAGAGTTAATGCCACTTTCATAGAAGTTGAAGTACATCTCTCAAGAGGCTAATCGTTTCAATTAGCAATGCCAAGTGCTAGCCAGCACCCAGAGTAATTCTCAGTCCATTCTCCTTTTATCTTTACTACTATTTTTCTTTGTCTCAAAATTACAAATGGAGTATCATAGAGTGGCAATTTCTTCGAAGCTTCATGCGTAAGCAATGTTACAACAACTTGTAAACCTACAAAACTGAATAGCCATGAAAAAATTTCAGTAGGGCTTGAAAGAGCAACACCAACTTCACCAAGGCATTGCTAGAAGATCTAGCCAACCCCGTTATTGTCCCGGTCAAACTATAAACATAAATCTTTGGGGTTTATGGGGTTGTCCTGTTAATTATCACTATTAATATATAGGATGTCCTCCTTTGCTATTTGCATCTGTCCTTTATCTCTTTTGCTGTTTGCTTGTGTCCGGTCCGGTTGGCCACGCTGGAACAAAGGTTTTCCGACAGGTTAGTAAGAGTTGAGTGTGAAGGAATATTAAGGATGGCTGAAGTCTACTATGCATGATGGAAATGGCAAATAAGAGAAGAGATTGTAATCGAATATGATATGGGATGCGGGACTAACCTTCTTTAAAACAAATGCAAGGTATAAATAAGCCACCTCCCATTCATCTGGAGATAATGTGCCTGGTATCACGATGCGATACAAAGACAAGAACTTACAGTGTCAAAGTAACATTGAATGGCAAGATGAATGATTGAAACGAGACAATGAAGTGATGGAATGTGTGGGAAATGATGGTCTTACTCTGGTCTTGGTTGCCATCACCTAATGCACCGAGCCTCCGCATAAGCTCTATATGTTCTGCCTTTTTCATGTACTCGTGCACAAATTCATGTGAGTTTTTGACAAAAACTAGCTCTAGATCATACTGCAAAGAACAAATACGAGAGCATCAGATTAAAAATTTTGTAGTACATAAGAAATCCCAAATATGCCAGGAGTCAACTTATATTCGAGAGCAGTGAAATTGTTGCAAGGAAAAAGAAATTTGATTACGATAAAGTTGTAAGGGGTTAGACACCTCCATATCCTTGAAAACAAGTTTGTTATGATCAGAATTATACCTCTTCTGCTAATGACTTGAAGACATGGAACGGAACAATCCATTCAGGGCAGTCAACAGCATCCTGCAAGAAGACATCCCAAAGGAACATAATAAGCACAAGTCCATGACGAAGTTCAATGACATAGATTGTTAAGAACAATAGCAAAAAGCATGGAGCAAATCCTTAACAGTATTTTTTTTCCCCTCAAATTCCTATAGTAAAAGCAATAGAATTCCCATTATTAATATGAAAGCCTGATATCTAAATTAGGAGTTGTCAAAAACAGTACCTCTAAGTGAAACTTGTACTTGATACCAAAGGGGCTAGAAGATTTAAACTTCTGAACCATGTGACAAAAGTGTGTAAGAGTAAGATAAAACTTGTAGTCAATATTAATATCTTTTATGAAAAAGTGAAAATCTAGTTGCAAGACAAAGGAGGATGTCATTCACCTTTTCAGCAAATTCTTCATCAAATCGTATCCAGTAGACACTGTTGCCAAAGGCCAATCCTTCAGCTGCATTGTCACAGTGAAAAATAGCATCTTCAATCAAGAATGACAAGAGTAGTCTGCCAAGCCCAACAAATACACAACATTTGTTTACCAAGAAGACTATGTCATTACTTTGCTAATTAGTCTAAAGAAACCACAGAATTACTAGAAAGACTAGCTTTGGTCATTTAAGATCTATCATAAAAAATTTGGATATGCAGACATGCAAGGTGATATAGGCACCTTATTTTAGCACTTTGCGGAAATCATATTTCCTATTTCATCATGTTATGTGTTTAGTTTTATGTTGGATGCTTCTTAACTTTAAATTTCAGTTATTGCTTCAATTAAATATCAATTTCTATAACATTGTTTATAAGACAAGAAATTTAAAAGAAAGTTTCAATACCAAACCTTCTCTAAGTTTCTTGACTATCACATTGGCATCTGGCATCGTCCCAATGAAAGTGCCTCCAGGACGAAGTAAAGCTGAGACATTTGCCAGTGCCCGACGCGCACGAGCCTCTGTAGACCAGGAGTAATGCATGGCAAACTGCATAATTTAAGAGTGCATCGTTACAACCACAATTATGGTTTCAGTCATATATAGAGGGAGCATGAAAAAGCAGATTAGTTAGCATAGGTGACTCTGCTACATAAGTAGCATTTTATTAAGAATATATTCAAAATAGCAAAGAGCTCCAGCTCAAACTTTTGAATAATAACCAATTCATTGAAAAGGCAACAAATTGGTACATAGCTTGAAAAGAAAAAATTTCCAAAGTTGTGCTAAACCTTTGTGGTAATTTTATCACTGGGCAGCAAAGTAGACATATAATATCAGGTTTTACAACTATTCAAGAAAACAGAAATAGAACTTCGGTCACCTGGCAACTGCAGATATCAAAAGGAGCATCATCTGCCAAAACTCTATCCAAGCGCACCTGAATATCATCAAAATATAAAAAATAAAACATATCCTCTAACACCCACTAAACCACATACATCCTTAGTTAATATGTTGGTCCTGTGGCCCAAAAGGCCAATTTTGTTCCAAAGTATAAATATCTGTTTTTATATAGCACTAGTCAAAGCACAGACCAAGCAAGATGACTAGTGAAGATGTATTTCAAAAGTGACTATCAACGTTCCCTTACCTCAAAACAATCCCCACAGATGAGACGGGCAGGGAAAGTAAACTTTTTGCGACGTTGATGATGGTCTGCATCACCATTATATCGTGTACGGCAATCTTCTATCTGTGCATAAATGGAGAATGCAAAATGAATATGGAAACTTGTGACATAAATAGATGTCAAAAGAAGATAAATTTTTTTCCCCATCATTTCTTTCTTCACTACTTTCTGTATCAGGTATGAAGGACGTGGGGATGAAAGCATATAGAAAGAGAACTTCACCGTGAGCTGTCAAAGGATTAAGAAGCACGCAATTTACTTTTGAATTTAAGCTGGAAACTATCTAAACTACCATCCACTACTGCATTGGACTCGTGTTTCAGGAAGCTGCATTTTAAATTATTTCATTACTGTGCAACAAATCTAAGGATGAATTCACACATCTTTTAGAAACAAATTCAACAATGACATTGTTGTTACCAAGCTACTGCTTCAAGAAATTAATGGCTCAGAATAATTATGATTATAAGTACTTAAAGAGGTGTCCCGGATGTAAGAGATTGACCAAAACTGAACTACAAAGTCGGATGATAGAGTAGAGAAAAATAAAGAAAAAAGAATATGAGCATTTTAGCAATTTACCGAGCCTTCAGCTATATCAATGCCAACATAATATCCAACTTTTGCTTTGTCCCATTTGATGAGATCACCACCCTAAAACACATAAAAATAAACATCAACAGAAGGTTTAAAATACATTGAATTTGGAGAGAGAAATAAAAGCAAGCTATATACAAATAAAGGTTCTAACATACCTTGCCACAGGCAAGATCAAGAACAGCATCACCTCGACGAGCATAAAGCTGAATCAAGACACTTTTAATCTGTCCAATCAAAGAAGAAAATTAACCACAAAAAAATTTCAAAAACATATCATAATTTCACAATGCAGTTAATGAGATTCGATGGCATACCCAGTTATTTAGTTTCTTTAAGTGAATGATAGGACTTGCTTCTCGTTCTTCCAAAGTTTGATTTGTTCTTGCACTATAATGATCAGCTACTTTCCGAGCAATAATCTTTGTGCTCTCATCCTCCAAAAACTGTGCATCACCTAACACCACAACACAAATTCAGCCTCTTTAACAAATATTTTACACTGAATTCTTTATTATTAGCTGTAAAGCAAGCAACCAAAGAGTGGATTCTTTTCCTCTCTTCTCAACTAAAAATCAACTCATTAACCAAAGAAAAACCAGAAAAAAGAATTCACAATTAAATTGTATACGAAGAAACCACCAAATATTGAAAGATTGAAGCTTTTTATTTACTTTCATTCAGCTACCACTCAAATTTGGCAACTTTAATGCAAATCTTGTAATACCAAATTTTTATTTACTTACTGTTTCACTTTAACAATCAAAATTTAGATTTTTTCTCGTTTTCTCAAACCATACATGAACATCAAAACACATTTTAAAAAAATCAACAATTTAACCAAATAACAATAAAACAAACTACAGGAAAATAACTATTTTATTACCTTTTTACCAAACAGAAACTATAAATCAATATAATATAAAAAACCCAAAGCTCATTACTTAGGAAATAAAAGAACTCATCAAAAACCCACAAAAGAATCAAATCCCAGCAAGAATTTCACCTTCAGGGTTATGTTTGGATCTGGATTGAGGTGGACCAAGAGAGGAAGATGGAGATTCTGGGTATCCACGTTTCATAGCCAAAATTATAAAAGCAAGGAAAAAAGATATAAAATAACTTGTTTTATTCTGAGTTACTGTGAGAAAAGGATCAAATGTGTGATTGAAAAGACCGCTTCTGTTCTGGGTTCGGGTGTGTTTTTGATAGCAAAAACTGAAGAAACAGGGGAAATAAAAAAGTGGGTCTTTCTTTTTGGAGGGTTTGGTTTGCGTTTGTGCGCTTCGTTGGATCAAAGAAGATAGCGTGAACGAAAGAGAGAAGGGGGACAAACACTAGAGAGAGACGCGTTTGCTTTGGGTTTTAATTTATAGAACAGAGCAGAGTTACTTTATTATGAAATAAATCTTCTGGCTTCTGGGCCTTGCTTTGTTGTTGGAATTCCCATGGTAAATTGGGTTTTAATTTACGAGTTACAACCCTCTCCATCTAACGACCTCGTTTACCTTGGGTTTGGGTTGGATAGAGAGACAAGCCAATCAAATTACTCGAAAGCTATTTTATGATTATTCGAATTTAATTTATATTTTTTCGAGTTAAGTTTGAATTTAAATCATTAGAGTAAAAAATTGAATTGAGTTTGAGTATTTTAGTACTCCACAACATCCGATGGTGAATCTAATGAAATTTTTTAATATATAATTTTTTATATTTTATTATTAATTTATTATTTTACTTTCATAATATATGTCAAGAAAAATGATAAACTGAACCTATTAAATTAAATTTAAACTATTCAAGTGTTGAATCGAATTTGAATTTTGAAAACTAATTTTGAACTGAATTTCAAGTCTTAAGTTTTTGAATGGAATTAATCAATTAAATCGAATTTAATTTGATTATTTCACCGATTATCAAAATATTTCAGTCAATTAAAAAAAATTTTAAAGAAATTTTGAACCTGACATAACTTCTGCAATTGCAACATGTAATAAATTGATCAGTTAATTTCGACATCGACTATCCTTTTGAAAAATATGAACTGTGTAACTCAATCGCTTTAATTATTTCATAGAAATCACAAATCAAAGTGTTACTTGATTGCGATTGAAGAACTGAATTATTTAATAATTGAACCGCCACAAGTGAATCCACCTCAATGATCAGCTGCTGAAAGCCCAACGATTTTGCAATTTTATGACCTTCTCTTACCCCCGAAGTAGACTTCCTTGCAAAGTTCATTCCAAATGACATGTCACATGTCTGGTTTTCATTGCCTTGGTTAATCTATCATGGAAGTTTTGCTTTTCAATTGAAAATTTTGGTTCAAATGCTAGCCTCCTCAATTGTTTTTTTTTTTAGCATGTAGCAGAAGTCTTCCTTCTAATTGCCATCTCAGTTAAATAAATTAAGTAATTTGTGAACTATTTGAGTTTGATTCAATTATTTTTGAGTTGAAATCGATCAAGTATGATAATATTTAGCACGAACACGAACAGTTTGCGAGTCTAATTGAATATTTATTAAATATGTATTTTGTATATTTCATTATTAATTTACTATTTTACTTTCGTAAAATATTGTTGGAAAATGACAATTCAAATTCATCGAGTTGAGTTCAAACCTGTTAAGTTGAGTTTAAACAGTTCAAATATTTTATCGAGTTAAACTCGAACTTCAAAAAATAAATTCAATCGAATTTGAACTAATTTTCAAATCTAAAATTTCAAATCGATTCAAATTTGAACATGATATTAGTTCGTCTTGAGTCGGCTCATGTACCCTTAATTTTGGTTATTTAAGATAAGGTGATGTGGCACTGGAAGAATAGAGGAGAGGAACAGGGGAAAGATGGAGAAAGGCTCGACCCTTGCTTTAATGATATTTCTTTTTTTTGTTTCATTCCTTGTATTTATTGCTATTTTCATTTCCAAATTTCAATGGTGTGATCTTTACATGTTGCAGATTCATCAAAAATATCTAAATCTGACTCCTCAAACTGTTCAAATCACTTCTTACTTTGAGCACATTCTTAAACCATTCAACAGAAGCCTTTGGAATCCTTGTCAGGTTATTCTTGTAGTCCACAAAGTAGAGTCCAAACCGGACGGTATAGCCACAGTTCCATTCCCAGTTATCTAGCAACGACCAGACAAAATAGCCACGGACATCGCAGTTATCTTCCCTGTGTTCAACCATATTTATGTCAGCTAAATGCAGTCTGCACTCTGCAGTGCCTCGAGAAAGAAACACCTGAGTTTGAAGCATCTGAATTCCAAAATGCAGGTTGCATTTTTCATTACCTTATGGCAGCGGATAGGTTTGAGAGATAATCCCTGTGATATTCTATCCTCTTGTCATCTTTCAAGGCCTTTTTTATGGTTATAAATGGGCTATTTAAATCATCCATACCTGCAGGAATGTAAATTCTCTAACATTTCATAGTATGAAGGTTAAGCAATTCTGAAGCTGAAAGTATGCTCACCATTTTCTGTTATTATAACAGGTGGATTGCCATACTTATCTTTTACATATCTAGCCAGCTTCCTAATGCCCCATGGGACAATGCGTATCCATCGCGAAGCTGCCTAGAGGAGGAAGTACTCATCAGCTGAGATTTCCAATTTATACATGAATCCTAGCTATATCTAAATTCTGGGTTTTCATTAAGTTTTCCAGACATACTCTTTCTCCGATTGCTGCTCCTCTTCGAAAGGCTACAATGGAGAAGATGTAGATGAGTATTATTCATAATCTCATTGCAAAGCTATGTAAAAGATTATGTTGCGGTATCTTACGTGTAGTGATAACAGCAGAATCTGATGCAGCATCCTGCAATATCAGTTTTCGGATTCGGGTCCTGTCATTCCGGGCATATAATGTGGTGTAATGGTTTATGCCAATGAAGTCCAAAGACCCCACAAGCATTTTGGACATTTCTGGTGAGACTTGAGGTAACCTTTCTCCCACAAGCCTTTTCATTGAAAGAGGATAGTCACCAAAGAAAAGTGGATCAAGGAACCTGATTCAACAATACAGATTAAGGAATCTGATTCAATTCACTTATGTCACAGTTTGATACATAGAATTTGATTCATTCTGTAATGTTTCATATATTACCATCCAATCCCAAAATCCATTGCTCTATTTGCGGCATCTTTGTCCTCATCTTTATCCGAAATCGGTTCGTACCATTTTGCATCCAATGCTATTCCAATTTGACCTCCTTGATTTTCCTGGAATTGTTTTTTTTCACTGGTTGGAACTTTGAACATTGAATTGAGAATCATAGTGAAATCTGATGAAACATTTTAGTTTGGGATACCTTGAAATTTCTCTGGTAACTCTGATAAGCAGCGGCATGAGACAGAAGGATGTTGTGAGCTACAATGTATGGTTCACTGGATGAGTTGCCCGTCTTACAAAGCAAACCACCCAGAATTGAGCACCTTCCAGGAGCTTGAATGCCAGTGTCATAACCCTGGATGGAGAAACCATGAGGCTCATTGAAGGTGACCCAGTGTTTCACCCTGTCTCCGAAAGCTTGGAAGCAAGTAAAGGCATAATGCTCAAAATCATCTCTGCAATCAATTGCATTTCTCTTGGTAAAATCTGGTTTTTTATTTGCAATATGCTGAATTCTACAATACTTACACAATCTCTGTACTCAACCATCCTTCATACTTATCTTCAAGAATCTGTGGCAGATCCCAATGGTATAGAGTTACAAAAGGCTGCATTCCTGATTGAACACACACAACAACTAATTAAAGCTTCCATAACTTTGTATATACTCCATGGAAATAGAAATCTTACCTCTAAGCAATGTTTCTATAAAAGCAATACCTTTTTCCATTAAAGTATCAATGAGTCTATTGTAATAGTTTATTCCTTCTGCATTAGGTTCCCCTGCTCCCTCTGTTGGAAAGTAAATTCTAAAACAATTACTGATATCATGATCAAGAATTACAGAAAACTGAAATTTCAGACATCTTTGCAGAACTTACTTGGGTATATTCTTGACCAGGATATGGAAAATCTATAAGCATCCATTCCCAAATCTTTCATCAAGTCTATGTCACTCTGAGAAGAAATTTGGTTAGTAAAAGACAAACTAAAGCTTTGAATTTTCTCATGTGTGTTTTTATTCTATTATTTAACATGCTGGCCACGCATACTTATTATCCAATACTATTGTTCTTATTTATTAATTACTTTCATTATTATCATGATTCTGATCGTGTAATTTATGTTGAAGGTTCTTATCCAAATGCTTCTCTCTTAGGCATTGGGCGGTGCACTCAAGTTGTTTTCTTTGGGGTTGGTGGGTAGAAAGTTTCTTTCCAACAGCTTTTCTTGCAAAGAAAATGGAAGAAAATGCTATCCTATCTTGAATTACTTTCCTTTTTTGAAGTTGAATTTAAAGAAACAGAAATTCTGAAACTTGAATTGATAATCATATTCATATATTTGCCTATATATATATGTCTGTAATTCACCTCAAACCGATGATACTGATCAACTGCTGTGTCTGCATTGCTGAAGTCCATAATCTTTCCTGTTTGGCACACGCGAAAGAGAAAGCTCAACATTGAAGCTTAACATTTTTTTGCAAATACTGATTTTCTTACCTGGTTTTCTGGCGAAGGTATCCCATATGCTCTCTCCCTTGTTTCCTTCATTCACGGCTCCTTCAAACTGCATATCAAACACACAAAATTTTCCTTCTCATTAAGCAATGCTTTATCCAAACTTCATTATTCATTTCCTGATAAGTGGACAGGGATTAACCTGGTAAGCTGAAGAAGCTGTTCCAAAGATGAAACCATCAGGAAAATCATCTCTACTAACAGATTGATCTGAGCTAACAAACAAGAGCTGCCTGGTTATGGAAAACAAAACCAGGGTGATAATTGGCATAGGTGAAGCCATTGCTATAGCTCTGGAGGAGCTCAGGAGAGGGTAGGTTATAGAATTCCCTGGATTTCAATACAAGGAAATGGTGTTTAGCTATCTTAATTGTAACGTTTAAGAAAAAAGTTGATAGTTGAGGAAGAAATGTTAAGGCAACAGCGACTCAAGGTTGTGTTTCTCTTACAGAAGAAGGTGTTCGAAGGGATAGGCTAACGTGGCCCGTGAAGTTTGTTTATAGAAGCTATCTTTGCCTTCAATGAACACGTTATTGTAGAGGAAGGTAACAAACACACGGCCTTTGGACCCACCAAGGAGAAGAAAGTGCATGAAATATAGGTATTAAATACACCAAAATAAAAAAAATATTAATAATAGGACATATGTAAGGTGACTTGATTAATCGGTATTTAGTATATATTTAATAGTTTATATTTGACGTATTGTCAATTAATTTATACATTATTATTAGATCATATTATGATATTTAATTAATTAGTGAATATAATAATATTTATTTTTAAATATTATTATTTTAAAATTTATGAATTAATGAGATGTCGTGTTACGATTTGTTGACAATATACAATATTTATATGTAGGCATCAAATATAAATGTTTATTTAAAACAATGATATTAATAACTTTTTTTTAGCATAATCCCAACTTGTAGGATTAAGAATTTGACCCTGCGACCTTTGCACATACTAAGGAATTGATGCTAACAGCTTACTTTCCTATAAATTCTCGATCAATAATTACTTTATAAAATCATCTTTAGATTCCAAATTAAATATTGTAAGATTGAGTTATATATTAAAACATTTTGGTTTTGGATAATGATAATAATTATTTTTTTTAATTTTATACTATATTAAACATTAGAAATTTGGTAGTTGGATATAATTTTTGGAGGAGAAAAAAACAAAGGTATTAATAATTTTAAAAGATTGGAAAGATTGGAGCTCCACGTCAAAGCTTGGTTTCCACTTGTTTAGTAAGAGAAGGATGACATGTTAAACATGAAAAACATTATATTATATACTTTATGATATAAGAATAAATCTCAACTAGATTGGAATGATTGACTAAGGACCTTTAAGTTGAAGCTTGGGATTTGCATGAAATGCTTGGAAAAGTTATCAACAAGTTTTCTTGTAATGTCATATTTATCTTTTCTATTATTAGTTTTTTCTTCCTCTCCCATTTTCTTCTTCTTCTATTATTATTATTATTATACTTTTTGGAAGCTAGGAAACTTTTTTTTTTATTACAAGAGGACTATTAAATAATTAGAAATAGGGTACTCATTCCTTAGTTTAATTAATTTTCGGTTTCAAAATTTTTATTATAAATACTGAATGAACTGACATGATTCACTAATCGTATATAAGATTAATACATTGAAAAAGTATTAAATATAAATTCTATAAAAAAATATTTCAAATTTGAAAAAGTTAAAAAAGTTATGATGAGTGAAATCAATTATAAGAGGAAAATACGACAAAAGTCGTTGCATACATTTCTTTCCAATCTAATTTTTTGGCATATTTTGTTTGTAATTTTTGGATTTTTTCCATATGACGATATCTTGAATATTTATTCAACATATTAATCAACAAAAACACAAGCCCTAAAAACAGAATGGCAAGTCAAATTTAAATGAAAATGATATTTGTCGACAAGATGAATTATGTTATAAAATCCTATTTCGCCTTGTCCATCTTGTATAATATGGTTCATTAATACAATATTGGCTGTGCTTGATGGCATCTACTGCTTTTAATGGAGCTCAAATTCAACAAGCATTAGCATATATACCCTAAAAATACAAACATATATATATATATATTTCATATTCGTATCATGTCAAATTATGCTTATGTCATATAAAACACATAAATTATAGTGTCAAAATTTGCATGGACACATAAAACACAAAATATATTTTAATTATTGTCAAATTTATATTCAATTTTTTAAGAAATTTTAAATTATGTCACCATCATATATTTTTTCATATCATATTATTTTATTATGTTTAAAATTGTTTTATCTGGTTCTAACCAAGCCCGCTAAAGCTCTATACAGGCAAACAAAATAAAATCCAAAACCCGCCCAGATTAGCATTTCTGATTGGGCTGGAAATTAATTGCTCCACTTCAATCCTTACAAGGCTCACATGGTAAAGGTTTAATTGTTCTAGTATTAAAATGTTACAACGTACATTTTTTTACCAAAGGTAGATGATCCAATGAAATATTAAGGTCATATTTGATTTATAGGATAAATATTGGATAAGATAATATAAATTTATGGCTAAGATAAGATTAAATGATATCATCTTATTTTATGTTTAGTGTGTACTATTAGTATTACTATTAGAAGACCCAATAAGCTATCAGAAGGCACATCTCACTGAGCTTGGTAACAAGAGGCCCACAAGGAATAACCGCCTACTTTATTACACAATTGGTATAACCGTCCACTTTATTACATAACGGGTATAACTGCTCACTTTATTACACAACGGGCATAATCGCCCATAACTCCCATTTAATTACATAATTGGGCGTAATCGATCACAACATCTGTTAAATCCATGATTGCCCATATAAGGCACGAAGACAAAAGGGACAAGGTACGAGGAGCTCACTTTCACTCTCTTCCAACTTTTATATTCTTTCTTAATACTCTACTGACTTAAGTATCGGAGAAAGTCCCACCGGGAACAATCCCGATGGTCCTTCTGTTTTGCAAGTTGATCCAAGAAGGAAAGAGTTGATCCATCATCGATAAGCCCAGCAACCTTTTTGGCATCAACATGTACAATGATTAAGAATAAGATAGAATGATTTTTTATGTTTTTCACCCTATTTACTATGTGTAAAATTAATAGTAATATAGAATGATTTTTCTTTTGTAGTACTCTTTTTTAAAGTAACATAATTTAAATTTATAATTTTTTTGTTATAAATATAAATAAAAAATTAAAAATTTAAATATTATTTATAATATTATAATTAATACTCAAATTTATTAGTTGATTTTTAATAAAAGATTACTTTTAAAAAATTTATATAAAATTTTATTTTGTTAAAAAATGAATTTTTACAAAAAAAATTCTCTGTATTTTTTCACTTTTTTTTCTTTCCTTTTTGTTTTTATTTCTTTTATATGTTTTAAATTTAAAATAATTTCTTTGATTGTAAATTAAATATATTTATTTTTAGTGAGTTTTTGTAGGAAATAAGTTTTTTTAATTACATTAATTTTTCCAAAGATAATTCTTAAATATTTTTCTTTATTACTATGGTTTCTTTATCTTCCTTCTTTTTCTGTCAATTAGAAGGAAATATAGAAAATAAAATAAAAGAAAAAATACGAGTTAAATTTAATAATTCAAAATTTATAAACTAAAAATATATAATTTCTAATAATTTTATGGTTAACAATTATTTTCTTTCTTTTTTTTACAGGCAAAAAGAAAAAAATTAAGAAAGAAAAAAAAGAGAAGAAAAAAAATAAAAATTTAAATATAAAAAAACTAGTTAAAATATATTTTTTTTATAATAAATTTTATGTTTAAGAATTTATTTTCTACACAATTATTTAAAAATTTTAATTATATTCCAAAAAATAATTTAAAAAAATGTGTTCAAAAAGAATATTATTTTATAAAAAATTATAGTTTTTCTTGAATCAAAAACAAGAAAAGAAAATGAAAGAAAAAGAAATAAAAAAGAAAAAGAAGGAAAAAATTTGGATTAATTACTTAATTAATTAAACAAAGTTCTTTATTATTTTATTAAAAGTTTAAGTTAATTTTTAAATATAAATTTTAAGGATGAAATAAATAAAATATGAGTATTAATAATACTTACATTTTGGAGAGGATTGGATCATCTTGTACTAGGAGGATGACTAATCCTCTTTACAATCCAATTCTCTCTTTAATATATGCACTAAACGTAAGATAAGATAATTGTCATCTTATTTTATCCATCGTCTTATGTACTAATTATGACCTGGTTGAATAAAGTTTTCGATGTGCAATATTCAAAGGTTATAATTTGATTTTTTTTCATTTAAGGATTTTTTTATAAAGGAAGTCAAAACTTGATTAAAAAAAATTTAGGTGTTGAGATTTGAATATTAATTTGTTGAATATCACATCTTAAATATTATTTCAAATCCAATGGGATTAGAAATTATATTTACCTTTTAGAGAGGATCAAATTATCTTATACTAGAAGGATGATTAATCTTCTTTGCAATCTAATCTTCTTTGCAATCTAATCCTCCTTTTAATGTATACACCAAACATAATATATGATGATTATCATCTTATCCTATCTATCATCTTATGTATCAATTATAACCTAAGTGAATAAAGTCTCCAATGTAATATTCAAAGTTTATAATTTGATTTTTTTCATTTAAGGATATTTTTATTAATAAAAGAAGTCAAAACTTGATAATAGATAAAAAATTTAAAGTATTGAGATTTGAATAATAATTTGTTGAATATCACCTCTTAATTAATAATATTTACATGAATCATTTTGTTCTAAACTTGAATTTATTTAAAGGATTTTTCCCTTCTATATCTCAGGTGAAGATCTTTAACTTTACCTTTTTTCAATAAACTTTCAAAACATTCTTCACCTTCATTCGCATGTATATATAAAATCTACACATAATTCGTAAATTGTGAAAGTCATATTTGTAAATAGTGATTAAATTTGTATTAAAAATTAATGGACAAAAAAAAAATAACGAAGGGAAGCCTAACTCCATTTTTCTCGTATTCTACCTTCTAATTAAGGTAATTTTTCTATACATACCAAATCCATTGAACAAATTTCTCTCTTAAAACAGATTTATTGTATTTAGTGTAACTTTAATTAGAAAATCCAGCAATTATGGGCCAATTAATTATTCTGCCAAACTCAAATCCTCTTATCTCTTCCTTATTATAAAGGTTGAATTTCTTTTCATATTCTAGTTGTCTACAAACAAAAATGGCTACTCAAATTGGTAATCTGTTCCCTTCCATGCTGCTGATCATAACCCTGATTTCTCTCCTCGGTTTTGATCAATCTTTGTTAGTAACTGGTCAGGAAACAGGCAAGGCTTTGATTGAAAAGACTTGCAAACAAACCGAGTATGCGAAAGAATGCATCTCAGCTTTGGAATCAGATGCCGCAAGCCTCAATGCCAACTTAACTGGGCTAAGCAGGATTGCAGTGGTGCAATCAGCTTCTAAACTCAACGAAACCTTAACCCTTGTTGGAAACCTAGTGAAGAATGAAACAGATTATCTAACCTGGGGATTCCTTGTCTTCTGTCAGGATTCTTACAACGCCAGTGTGTACCAAATCCAGGATGGTCTCCAGGCTTTCGATCAGCGGAAGTATGATGAATCATACCGAGGTGTTGATGCTGTTAACAAAGCTGTCATGGCGTGCGATAAGCAGGGATTGAAAATCTTAACAGAAGTTAACACAGCTTTGTTCAGGCTCACCAAGGATGCAATGATGATTTTGGATCTCCTATTCTGATCATATCAAAGCATATGTTAAACAACCCATGAAATTTGTTCATGGTTAATTCACCAATTGGTTCTAGTACTAATTGGAGAAACAACTTCATCAATAAAATCATTATTGTTGTGATAAGCATCTAAAACATTAATGAATAATGAATTTGTTCTCATGAAAAATAAATTTTTTTGAGCAATAAAGGGTTTTGAAGTTTGATTCAATAATTTTTTTTGGATCTATTGAGCACAATGTGCATTTGGTGTTGGAAAATACTAGATAAAGGCTTATAAGCCCAAATTTGTAATTTCACTAAGTTCCGTCCATTTTACGTCAAATTGCAATTTTGCCCTTTTTTCTGACACCACAAAAGCGGTTTTAGCTTCTAACCTTAAACCCTTGTTCCTAACTACATTAGTATCTCCTTAATGGCTTTGAGGGCGGCGGCGACGACGGCGATGGCGGCTCGGGCTGCTCCACGGGGGATGATGCGGCTGTTCTCGACAACTTCACCTAATTCCTTTGTGCCGCCCTCAATTACGGCGATGGGGAACGGTGAGGGAAGCCCTGGTCGAGAGCAAGCGCCTCCAAGTACCAACCTTTTTGTCTCCGGCACGTATCTTTTCTTTTCAATCTATAATCATCATAGCTTTCATGTTTTCTCATGTTATTTTGTGGGTTATTTTGGAATTGTTTATATGTTTGGTTTATCGGTTGGTTGTTGGAAATTAGGGGAAAATGGAAGAAAAAGTTGTTTTTTTTATTGGGTTTGATTGAATTAGTCGTGTTATTTTCCAGATTGCCGGTAAATATTGTTTATATGTTGATTTATTGGGTTGTTTTGCTTGTACCATCGTTGGGAAAATATAGGAAAACATGTGAAAATGGAAGAAACGCTGTGTTTCCTTTATCCTGTTCTTTTCTGGCTTAATAATAGTTTATGCTTTTATGTTGATTTATTGGGTTATACTTGTTTGATTGCTGGAAAATGTGGAAAATGGAAGAAAATTTTGTGTCTTTTGCTACGGTTTGATTAAGTGTTCAATAATGAAACCATGGGAGGATTGGCATTGTCTATCTTTTTAATTCATTTAAAGAAGTAAGAGAAAAAAAATAGGATATTTACCCTCTGTAAATTTTCATTTGGTGCCTCTCTTATGTTGCAAAACAAAAAGTGCTGAACTTTATTTAAGAAGTATGAATTTTATAGCCAAATGAACTGTACTATCATACGAGTAAGAGGAGTACGAGTGGCAAATGAGAAAGTTCAAGTATTATTGTTGGAAGAAGGAAAGAAAAGTGAAGGAAAAGAAAATTGCAAACTTTTTTGGTAACTAAGGAGATATCGAATGTATTATTTTAATTCATTTGATTGTGGCAGGTGTCAGAACTTAATATGCAGTATGCTTAATGCTTATGTAAGGCTGCATGTTAAAAATGTGTTTTTTTTTTACCTGAGTTAATTCAAGTTGCATTGATAGAGAAGGACAAGATAGGTGATAGTCATACAGAAGGCGTGATGCAAGAGGTTAAGATGTTAGGTTTCAGATGATTTGTATGGTAATAAAGTGGTACAAGCATGTATGCTAGGCAGATTGTTAGTTTCTATGTACAGACTCTTAATCTGTTGACAGTTTTCTGCTTCTCCTTATTATAAGAACCTATGCTCTTATTGCATATTCATGTCATTCTTGTACTATTTATGTTTTATTCTCATTCTACATGTATGTATGTCTTCATGTTCCATGCCAGATCTCCAAAATTTAACATTCTCATTTGTTCCACCACGTTTTCTCATTTCTCCATTCTTATTGTATTTTGCTTATACTTGTCGCCCAATTAAATATTCTGACAAATTAGATTGAGGAGAATGACTAGCCTATGCTGCATTAATTATTTTGGAATTGCTGCTGTGTTCAATTTTTGTGTATAGTAATTCCAGTTTAGCTGCATTTGGCATATGGTTTTAATTTTTCAAACAGAAGGTAATGACTGTTGCATTGAAATGAAATATCAAGTTTGCTTTTCTGAAAAACGTGGTCACTTTATAAATTAAGTCTGTTTTAGCCTTCCTCTATAGTTTTGGTTTTGTTTCCTGATGTCGGGGATAGCATTGTAGAATATTTCATCTAGAATAGAGTGAGCATTATTAATTTGGATTAAAGCCCCTTTTTTGCCAGTTTTGGTTTATTCTTGTAATTTGATTTCTCCAAACTCAGTCGATTATATATGTTGACTGGGGTCACTTATTTACCTTTATTGGTTTGTATTATGATGTAATTTTTCATTTGAATTTGTTTTTAGGGCTTAACAAACGCACTTCTGTAGAGAAACTTCAGGAAGCTTTTTCTCAGTTTGGACAAGTAGTTGATGGTTTGTCACCCTAGCCTGAAAGATTGTTGAAAATCGTCTTTTTTTGAGATGGATAATCATTGGTCTTTTCTGTCTGTTCACAGCCAGAGTGGTGACGGATCGAGTATCAGGATATTCCAAAGGATTTGGTTTTGTAAGATATGCCACCATAGAGGAGGCTGAGAAAGGAAGAGTGGGAATGGATGGCAAGGTGAGCTCCCTCTAATTCCTTAATCTTCATTTCCTTGAGGAAAGTTTATGCGTTCATTCATCCATTGCCAGGGCACTTTCTTTTGATTTGAAGTGTTCAGATTATAATTGTGAGTGAAAGGGAAGTGGTTGCTCATGAAGTGATCTAAGAACTTTTGTAGGACTTTACCCTTAAAATATTTTTGAAATTAAATATGTTAATTGCTTCTATAGAATCATACCAGGTTAGATCATAGAACCATGCTTTGCTGTCATTTTCTTTTGTATCTTGCTGGTTGATTGCGGAAAGTAATTTATCCACATTCTCTTCTTCTCTCCCTTGATTGTGGTAACTAATTTCCTTCCTATCTTTGCAGTTCCTCGATGGTTGGGTTATATTTGCAGAGTATGCAAGACCTCGGCCAGAACGTACTAATCCACCACCGAACAACATGTCTAACTCAAATGGCTATAATTCCTATGGCCGTCAATGACTCGAATAGTTTGCAACAAGCTCTGTTATTTTTGATCTTGATCGGAGATGGATTTACGTTGGGGGCAGCCTATCATCATCTCTTGCCAGAAAAAATGGAAATTGATTATGAATTTTGTAATATTCGACTTGAACTTAAATGCAGCAGGCATGTGTTGAACCAAGGTCAATTATTCAAGAATTTTAGGAAAAAGCAAGACCAAAAATTGATTCCCTTGAATCATTTTTCATGAACTTTCATGTCTACTAAGAACTTACTGTATTATTTGGTATTTCTTTAAATCCTGATCCTCTTTGTAGAGGCTTATCCATTATCACATTCAGAATGAATCTAATTTTCACTCACCTTTTCTAATTGGCGTTAATCCAAAGAAATTTGATTTTATGAGAATTCGAACATGAGATTTTTGCAATGATAGTTTTTACTTAGGAATCAGTAGGATTTTACATCACTAAGCTTACTTTTTGGGTAATTCTTTATCTTTCTCTAGAGAACATTTACTTCGTGAAACATTATTGGATAATGTATGCAGCCAGCTACACATACAACTTTTCGAACGGCAAGGAAAAGTAAGAATAAAATCATTGTCCAAGGTGAAAAAATGATCCTAAACTAGTCAAAATCCGCTGTAAACCACAGTCATCAACATTTCTTAATTCGTTTCCATCTGCTATTCTTAGGGGTCTTTTTCTGCTTTCAAACACCCCCCGACTTGACACTTTCACTCTTTGTAGTGTTGCACACGACATTACTGGTCTAGAAGAAGCTGAATATAGCTTAACTGCAGCATTAATTGCAGAGCTAACAACGCTCAAAAACTGTGGCTTTTCTATTAACACCATACACATTATTTTCTCAGGTAGCCAGTGATCATACGGCATTTGCCGTGTTTTTCAGGCAAGTGAGCAGAATTTCATAAGCTTCCAGATTGAAAATAACTTCACAGTTTGATATTTTTACAGCCTTGTCATCTGTATCAGACAAACAGGTGTTCCTGGAGATTTGGGGTTGTGGAGGAAATTGCCTGGAGACAAATTCTAACGCGACTTCGTTTCTCAGCAGCTTTTGTTTTGTAGTTTTCAGAGCATCAAAGACTCTTTGGTGTTGTCGAATTCAAAGGCTTCAATTGTGGTTCTTGATCAGTCGCTTTTCTCTGGGTGTTGAATCAGCAAAAGAAAGAATTCCCCAGAGAGAAAGTTAGATATCCAGAATTTAATTCTGTTGGAATGTGGATTCCTGCATTTACAACATATAAATAGAAATTAAATACACAAAAAACAAAATAAAAAAAAGAGAAAGAAAAGTTGTGGTTGAGATGAATTTGTTCTAACATCATGAAAGGAATAGATCATAAATCTTGTTGTATCTGTTCTATTAGAGAGATTGACACATTTTTATGTGATATATATTAATTATATCATGTAATTATATTGTTTCAATTCAAATGTAGTACAATTTTAGTTTAATTATTTAAATATTTCAAAAAGTGGTCAAATTAATATAAATAAATTCTAAAGGTATTTGATGATTGTGAGTATTTGGAATTTATAAAATAGGGCTTCATTAAAATAATAGGATAATTACTATATGATTCCTTATTCATTTGAGATTTTTATTGATCTTTCCTTTAAATCATTGTTTAGCTAAAAGAGTTGCAATAGGTAAGCTGCAAAAATAACACTTTTAACTATGAAAAGAACCAATTGCTTAAGGTGACTTGGTAAATTACAACGTTTTTTATTTTTTGATAGTGAAAAAATGACAACTACATTGCTGATGAATCAATAAAATGTCCCAATTTAGTGAATTTCATAGAGTCTTTGTCAAAATGTTTGGTTTTGTAGAGATAAATTGATGTTTCTCAAAACATTACAAAAAAAGGGAATTACTTTCTCAATATTTTAATAATTTACTCTTTTTTTTTCGGAATTTTTTTTAAAGGAATATGACTCATCATTTATTTGTTACCATTTTGAAAAAAAAAAACCTTTTTTTTCTTTTTGACCAAAGAAAATAGCTTTTTTTTTAAGTAAGAAAACAATTACTTTAATATGAGATAAAATAACTAATTATTGTCTGAATGAAAATTAGATTATATATGTGTAAGAGTACAATGTACCATATCATGCTAACTATTTTCTAGTAGTGATGGGATTGATTGCTAAATCCCTAGCCCACAGAATGAAATTCAAAATAACGACAAAAATATAGCAAGGATAGTTTATTGCAATTAAAACTCTCCCACATGGTTTCCATGAAGAAATGTAGGAGTCAAGTCCTTTCATATTAATTTTATTTATTCATTTTTTGTGATAGGTGGTGGTGTTAGCACATTTTTCGTTTGAAGAAATATCTCAAACAGTTACACTGTTACAATAGTGTGATTTATTGGTACAATGCTTAATCAATATTCAATAATCACAAATATATAACAAAAGTC